>CAMZMU010000096.1:100562842-100839349 GCA_947311845.1 Poa pratensis
CCACCATGGTGCCGTTGACCGGTGACGAGGGTGGGCTTAGGGAGAGCGGCGTCGTTTGCCGCTCACGAGTAGCAATGCCGCCATGCTGTAACACCCCGGCCACCCCCGGGCCGGGCCTGTCACCCCTGGCAGCTCTCTAGGATCTCTAGACTGGCCCCACAGATCAACACAGGTCTTTTCTGCGCACTTTGTCCTCACTCGTGCACACCCGGGAAGTACTTCCGGTCGGTCACCCATCCTTGGGAGTGCTCCGGGCCAAGCACGCTTAACCTCGGAGTTCCTTCCAGATGAGCTTCCGGAAAAGAAGTTGCAACTTGTTGATATGAGTATTCTATCAATCCTGTTAAGCCCTGAGCCAGGATCTCACAATGCCATGGTAGCAATGCCATGGTAGCATGGCGGCGTACCCCAGCGCGCGCGTGGCGATGGGGTCGGCGTCGGCAGGCGATGCGCCGTGGTCTCGCAGGAGCTCCGCCACGGCCGCATCGCCTCCCGCGGGTCGCCGCGGCTAAAGGAGATTGGGGGGAGGTGGCGAGGTGAGGCGAGGGAGACCGAGGCAGAGGAGGGTCACGGCCTCCTGCCAGCGGTGAGGACAACAGGGTCGCGGCCTCCCGACGACAGGGCGAACATGTGGCCGGCGGCGACATCCCTGGCAATGCGGGGAAGAGCTCGGGGACGACCTTGAACGGCGGTGGCAAAGCCTGACGACGGAGGGAGGTAGAGGAGGCCGTCGCTGGTGGCGGACAGCGGGGCGGCATCGGGTGGATCTCCATGGCCGGTGGGGGCATCAATCTGGGATGAGGGAGGTGGAAAAGGACGAGCGACGCGGGCGCGAGAGGATAAGACAGACCGCGTGGTGGGCTGCCTTCGTTTTCTTCAGCCACGGAGCCGGACACGTGTCACGCGCGCAAGCCGGGGGATGCAAACGCACGATCCCCCGGGGAACAGAAGGCTTTCCTTGATTTATTTCCTACAAATCCATTAGAAAACGATTACACGTGTACAAAATAAATTGGGAGCTGTAACACCTACACCTTTCATTTGAATTAAACCGTACAGGGCTAAATCTCCGGCAACTGTATACACTAACAATCAGGCAGGGTGAACCTAGACAATATTCTGACCGGGGCACATCACTTGAGTGAGGGAACTCTCTATATAAATTTGCTGAATTTGAACAAATTTCTTCAAATTTTGAACAAATACTAGTGGAATTGAAATTTTTGAGTGGGGCCCTAGACCCCCACTCAGTTGTACCTGGGTCCACCCTGTAATCGGGTAACCTCCTAGAACTTAGCCTCAGAAAGTCAAGTGATATACGAGGTTTGTATCATGTTCTTCACATAGTTTGGTTGTCAACAATGGACGGGCCTGCATCAGGACCAAACAAACCGACAAAGTGTTTCGTTGCTCGGATTTCTTGTTTAAGGGCTATAAAGTCATGCAAGTAGCTATGTCTCGTTGCACATGTTAACCTGTTGTGGGAGACGTAAATGGTCCCGTGTGAGGGCGCGACAAGTAAGATATCAACCACTTGCACGGACTTCCATCAACAGGGAGAAAAAGGAGGAGAGGAAAAATGGTATGTACAGTCTCTTCTTGAAAGTGCAAAGGGAGAGATTGAAGTTGGTCGTGGAGGGATGGAGAGAATATGGAGTTGGAGTGTGCGGAGAAGATTAAAATGAGTGAAAATGAAGCTGAAAAAGGCGAATACAATTGAGTCCTTGGAGATTAAAAGCACAAGGTGAGACTCGCGGGGTACCCGGAAGAGTGGAGTTGCAAGACGCCAGTCTCGTGCATGATGGAACTAAGATGAGAAGAAGGAAAATCAGGGTGTTTGATTCATTCGTGTTATGTATGAATTGTTTGAATTTTATTTTAGTTTGTGTTGAATTCGGACTTATTTTGGTTTTCCGTTGAACTATTGAATTTGGTGATTAATCGTGCATGTGTTTACAAAGATTTGTGAGTTCAAAAGTGGAGAATGTGGTTGGCCGGCATCAAATTTGCACAGTCCGCGGGAGTTCTAGAACATGGAGAAACCTCAACGTCGCAGGAGAAAACAAGCCTAGCTAGCGCTATCGCGGCTCGCATGGCCAGATTACCGTGCAGCTGTGCTTGCCAACGGTCGATCCTTCTGAACTGTGATTAAGCAAATCGCCGCATATCATTGTGTTTCAACAAGTATGGGCACCGCTATAGGCTACTGCGCTCGATCATCAACTACAGTAACTGACATGGTTATACGACGTGCATGCTCACGAAAGACAGCACGAATCTCCAACGGCAGGCAAAGAGGCCAGGCAGGTCCCCGGCGGATAGCCCCATTGCATACGCAAGCGGACGCGTCTGGCGCCGTCAACAGTGACGACTGACGAGAGGCTAGAGCACGCGCTCGCCGTCAAGAACAAGGAGGACCCGCAGCGAGCGACCACACCAGCCGTCGGATCGCCATCGCACGTTTACCTACCCGCGTCGTCCAAGACGGCGACGTGCCGGCGTGGCTGGCCCGCGTCTGACCGTTTGCAAGCGCGTCGGCCAATCGCTTTCTAATTTTTTTATTTTGTTTACTTATTCATCGTATTTTAATTTCGTTTACCACCAGCTTCCCTTTCTTGACTCTTTCTTCCCCTTTCCTCCCCCTCCCCTCTTCTACACGAACGAGCGCCCCAAGCAGAAAGAGAGAAAAAAATCGCGTGTTGATTAGACGACCAGACCGAGGCCAACGAATTGGAGATCGAGAGGAGGAGGAGCAGAGGAATTTTTCCTAGACTTCGCCGACCGGAAGGAGAGAGGAGAAGGGCCTTCCTCGACGCCGCCGCCGCCGCCGCCAGCAAGGTGCGTGCCGATCTCTTCCCCTGTTTCCTCTAGCTTCTTCCGCCGGACCGGGCGCCGGTGACGATTCGGTGTCTGGGGGTCTCTCCTCCCGCCGACAGCCGCTCCCGCGGTTGATTTGGTGGTGGTGGTGGTTGTGAGCCAGGTAGGGTTGCTAGGAGCCGGTGTCTCCGGAGGGATTCTGCGGGGCGCCGCCTCTTCCTGCTGGTGGATGGACGAGGGTCCGTTTCGTTCGCGGCCTTCCTTCTGTGGTTCGCCGGAAATCGGATTTTGCCGCGCGTTTGCTTAGTTTGCTCCGCCGCGGCATCGAATCATGCGGGCGTGGATTTGGTATACAGCCATACAGGGTTGGGTGAGATTGGTACAGCATACACGCCGGCGGGAGATAGGGTTTCGGGGGTGGACTCTAGTAGCCTGATTTCCAGTCAACCGATTCATTCTGCAGGGCGATTCCTGTACCATGCGTTTATAGTTATCTCCATTTTTAGGCACTGGCACCACCGCACCATTACTGTGGTCTATCCTATATTCGGTAACCGTGATGTGTTCCGTCACTCCCATGCTTCGTCCTATGGCCTGCAAGTACGACTCTGCAAGTATCTAACTGTTGTGTTCATTTGTTCCAGGAGTTCCATTTGTTAAGGCGAATTTTGGATGGGCGACCATGTGGTTGTGGACGTGGACGGTTTGGCGAACGCCAAGGATGGTGGCGTCGCTGAAAAACCATCTCAGGCTGTGACTGGTGCTTCAGTGCCCGTGTCTACGGTTGTTGATTTGGTCGAGGAGGATGGTGGTGAGGATGAGCCGCTCATCCAGGCTGCAGAGTGCCGCATATGCCAGGAGGAGGACAGCATCAAGAATCTCGAGAGGCCGTGTACCTGCAACGGCAGCCTGAAGGTGTGGCTCTTATTTCGATCTTATTTCCGAATCTTGCATCTGGCTATTATGCTCCTGAAAGTTACTGTAAGGCATTTTGTTGTTTGGGAACTGCACATGTAGTTGCGGTCCTCAGTTCCCATTTGTTACTACAGCATGTGTTCATTCTCATCAATATGTGGTATCCATTACGAAATACAAACCAGTCATCTGATGCTATCATTTAAATTAAGCTAGACGATCTGGTCCACGTAACTGATTCAGCATCCTAGAAGCATATTGTGGGCTCTCTTATATGTTTTGAGTCAGTAGTCTTTAAGCCCCTGTGTTGCATACATTTAGGCTTATAGTCACCTCCATTTTTAGGCACTGGCACCATTCCTGTGCTCTATCCTAAATGCAACACTACTTTATTGGAAGAATAACATCCACCTTTGGATTACACTGACTGGAAACATGCAGTGTATAGAAGTTTTGACTTATCCTATAGCCATGGACAATCATTCAATCAAGCCATGGCTATGCTCCTCTTAACTCTAATCAAGCGCATGTTTGTCTTTTCGGGTGTTGCTGCCATAGTCAATATATCTGGCTGTCATCTACTTTCAAACAAAAACAACCTTTTGATCTCGTGTGACAACTACCACTGCCAATTTCTTATTTTGAACACTTACACAACTGAAGTTGCTTTTTCAACTTTGAATTTTTAAAAATCTCCAATTTTTTTATTTTTCATCATCAAGGGACAAGCTATGTCGATGTAAAGATAAAATAAAGACTCACACAAGAGTTTGATCGCCACTAGATGTTACTCTTTGCCATTTTGCTGCTCGCAATCTTTCAAATTATTCACATATTTCAGCATTTAGTTGTTAGTGACATTTCTGCATTGTTCAGAGAAATTTGTGAGGTACATGTTGTACATCCACCTGTCTTTATTAAACATGATTGCATCACTACTATGTTAACTTTTTTTGAAAGGGTCACTACTATGTTAACTTAGTATATCCGGTCCAGTTTATTTGAAAATTATATGAACTGAATGTGGGACTCATCTATTACGAAAATTTATTTGAAGTCAATTTTGTCTCTTTAGATATATTGTAATGACCATTGACATCGTAACCATTGATCCTGCATAACTGCACCATTATGTTTATGCTACTTCATTGACTGACTCCTGGTAAATTATTTGTGTCATCATGTTGTCCTGTTGCACATTAAGGAAAACATCCGCGAGCTATATATATTCTAGTTCTGCAATCACTGAGTTATCCTTATATATCGCATGAGTAATGCAGTGTATATTTTATTTATAAAATTATGTACTCTAGAGTTCACCGTTTTACTTTTCATTTGCAGTATGCTCATAGAGCATGTGTGCAACGCTGGTGCAATGAGAAAGGAGACATCACGTGTGAAATTTGCCATGAGGTTGGTATTTGTTTTCTTCATCTTCTTTTTGCAGTTTTTCTCTGTAGAGTATACCTCTTTGCTATATCTTACTAGAATTATATGGTTTGTATTCCTTAAAATCTCTCTTTCCTAATCTGTCAAAAAAAGTTTCTGTTTCCTAAATCTATCTCTAATTACAATATAGAAAGTCACAAAAAAAGCATTTCCTTGTTCATGGATTCAAATGTTTCAGCCGGTGGTTATGTTCTTGTGAATATTCATTGTTTCTTCCAGTCTGTAGATTTCATGTGCGTTTAAGTTTTTTTCGTGTTCATTAATTTGAGGCTTTGACGTACCCTGCAGCAATACAAGCCTGGGTATACAGCGCCACCTCGTGTTCAACCAGATGAGACAACCATAGATATAAGGCAAGTTTGTTCATTGATACTTACTTTGTTCAGCTGACATGTTAGCCATTTCACTGTAATATATTTAATGCTTTAGAAATTAGAATATATCTAAGTCAAAACTATCGATTTGCAGTGGTGATTGGACCATTGCAGGAACTCCTCTGGATTTGCGTGACCCAAGAATTCTTGCTGTAGCAGCTGCACAGCGCCGTCTTCTTGAAGCAGAGTACGATGAATATAATGGCAACGATGCTAATGGTGCTGCATTCTGCCGTTCTGCTGCACTTATTGTAAGTATCTAAGGGTCCTACTGTCCAGCCTACAACACTTCTTGCAGTTCTTTTTCTGAATTGAAACAGAGTGGTGTTAGATATCTCGCAGTTCTCTTGCAGTTTTGTTTATGGATTGAATAACTTTGCTTTTAGTTACTTCACAAATACAGAAGCCAATCTTTCTATTCCAGCCCAATCCTTTGACTTTTCTTCCATCTTGATTAAATGTCCAGTATCGTATTTGGTATTCTCAAGATAAAAGGTCTGAAGATCGTTACATCTTTTGCAGCTAATGGCCCTGTTGCTTCTGAGGCATGCATTGTCAATCTCAGATAATGAAGGAGATGATGATGCTTCTACCATGTTCTCGGTGAGTCGCGTGTTTTTTTCTTTTGATGTTAACGATTCAGTTGGTACTTTGTGTTGACTAAAACTTTCAATCTCACAATGATAATTCGTCTATTCGATGTTTTCCAGCTTTTTCTTCTTCGGGCTGCTGGATTTCTTCTGCCCTGCTACATCATGGCATGGATTTTTAGCATTTTGCATCGACGCCGACAAAGAGAGGTATGTCATGCAAAACTTTTGGTTGAAGCATGATATAAATTATACCATATGCCGTTGTAATCATTCAGAAGCACCTGACCTTTTGGTGCTTCCATTATCCACAGGAAGCAGCTTCAATTGCCGCAGCGGAGGTAGCGTTCATCCTGCAATCCGCCCAGGGCCGTGCCCTTCAGTTCACCATCGCCCCGGACTCCCCACCACTCCACAGCATGAGCCACACCACCAGCACCAACAGCAGCAGCCCCAGCAATAGCTAAACTACTTGGTAGTTCACTAAGTACCGACACGCATGCAAACAGAAGAGTTGTAGTCTGTGCGCCGTTGGTACTGGCTCATGAGGAACGTTGGGAAGCTGGCCTCGCTTCCTGTGGCCATGTGAAAACCTTGTAACACTGTCACCGTCTTATTTATCCCCAAGCAATGCACTTAACTTGTATCTGTCATGTTTAATTCAAGCATTGTTTTTACGTAAATCCAGTATTATATTGCATTCTTTACGATTCCAGTGATACAGTGTTTTATTGTTGCACTGCCTTTCTCTTAGACGCAAAGGTTTGAAGGGCAAATATTTCAAGTTTCCTTTGCATATGTCTAGGTAACCTGAAGGATGCTCATCTAGCAAATGCTTGGTTCAAATTGATGGGGTAGTACATCCGGTTGCTCGAAGAAACTCGGGCCTTTTATGATAGGCAACACGCGCCTCACTAACTGCCACAGCCCAGGCTACGTAACATAAATGGCCAATTCAGAGGCCCAATTCATACATCAAATGCCGACCTTGCTATTTCTGCAGTACAGTATCTTTTTAGAGATAATAGATTGAGATTACATAAAGTGTTAAATCTTCCCTAAATCTTTGGATGGCAGGCCACCCGATCCACTCACGCGATTTTCTCCTCCCACTGGATCCTCTTTCACCTCACACCGCGTAAGAGTGGATGACCTGTGGCCTGTGGGTCAGCCAGACATAGGAGCGTGCCCGGACATTGTCCGAAAAGTTAGGGTGCCGAACATATTTGGGCTCGACATGGACACTTGGGGTGACGATTTTTACGTCTTGACCCCATTGAGACTTTGAGCGTCATTTGACGGGTGGGTGCAGGTGGAGATCCCCTGAAACGCATGAAATTCACAGAAAAACTGCGTTGTGAACCGGGCAGGTGGCTTGGAGATCTGACTTGTTCTCATGTGACCCTGTCTCTGGGGTTGTGCTTGCGCCGACGTTCTGCCTTTACCGAGGGGACCTACACTACACACACCCATAAATAGTTCAGCAGTAGGAATCTCTGACTGGAAGCAGTTTGTTTACAGCAATCAGAGCGAGCACATCGCCTGACACACACACACGTTTCCATCTCGTTTGAGTCAGAGAAGAGAAGCTCTTTGCAGCCGGGTGGTAGGCTCACCGGGCCGGTAGAGTGCGTCCGGATAGGATCTGAGGCGGTCGTCGGAAAAATTGGAAAAGCCGCACGTTTTGGGCTACGTGCTCCCCTGCCGCACGGACCGTGTCTTGCTCGACGCGCGCCCGCCCACGTCACCCGCTCTCCCGCGGGTCACGTGGCACCTCTCCCGCCCGGTATCGCGGCAAGTCAGACGTCTAGAGAAAAATAATTGTGGGCCTCGTGCCACGGCCCTACCTGGCGGTGAGGTAAAATTGTGTCGGTTCCTCTTTTTTTTTTTTTTTTTTTTTGCGGGTTGAAGCCTCGAGTTCTCGTGGAAGATGATGCGAAGCGTGTGTTTGGAAGTCGTTCTCGGACAGCTACTTGTGGATCTCATTGCTTGTCACTTGATTTATTCCAGTTGACTTATGGACATTATTTATCTCGACCACTCGATGGCTGTGATTCAGACTATGAGCATCTCCAACAGACGTCCAAAAACTTCGCGTCCAAAAAAAGTTTTACAGCATCCAAATAGCAGTTTTAGCGCGCCGCGGCCGAAACATCTCCAACAGACGCACTAAAATATAGCGCGCAGCCGACAGCAAAAAAGGTCTCCAACAGACGCACTAAAAATACAGCGCGGTAGCCTACAGTAGTATAGCAAACAGGTCCCTCAGTTTCACAAAACAGACCCTACGATTTTTTTGAAAAAAGCAATTGGGTCCCTGGTTCGTCCTTGACCACCACGCCATTGCCGGCGGCCGATTCTGAGAGGAGGGCGGCGACCTTCGGGAGGGCGGCCAGCAGGAGGAGGGGCCCCGGCCAGCGGCGAGCTTCAGGGGCGGCGACCTGCAGAGGGCGCGACGGCCCGCAGGAGGGCGCGATTCGAGGGCGGCGGCCGTGCTCCTCTCGCGGCGGCCGATTCCGGCGCGATTCGAGGGCGGCGGCAGCGGCGACCCGGAGTGACAAGGGTATACGTCTCGGGTACCCTACCGTGAGGCTACCTGGTGCACGTGACGACTAAGGCCCAATAGCGAAGAGCCTACTCGAAACCAAGACAAGAGGCCCAAGAAGATGGAGTACCCTCCAAGATTAAACATAGGCATAGTCGGTTTAGACTTTCCTTATGTAAACTAGGTCGGTTACGAACTCCCGAGACCCAGCCTATTTAAAGGCTGGGAGGGGTGCCGATCTAGGACAAGCCATACTCGAACCACCAAAAGCTCTAGCGATCGATACCTCGCCGGAGCCCCTGTAATCGCATAATCCACACAATCAATACAGACAAGCAGGAAGTAGGGTCTTTACCTCCACCCGAGGGGCCTGAACCTGGGTAAATCTTTGCCTCTGCTTGTCAGCCGACGAAACTACCAGTACTACCACGTTCTCTCCCCATAATCTCAACCCTAGGTCCTTAACCATGGGATTTGATGAGGGTACACCTCGTCAATTGGCGCCGTCTGTGGGAAAGAATAGTGCTGGACTCGCGGTTTCTTCGGTTCCATCGGAAAACGGCGACTCGCCGATCGGATCTACAAACGGCAACTCGCCGGCTGCATCGACAAACCAGAACTCGCCGACTCAGGCGGCACACGGCAACTCGCCGGCTCACTCGACAAACGGCAACACGCCAGCTTCACCCGCAAAAAGCGCATCGGATCCTCTGATGGATTTCGAGCCACACTCGCCAGGATTCCAGGAGGCCTTCTCCGATCTCGAGTCAGGTTTGGGTTTAACCGTTGGTTCGTTCAATTTTTTCGTCAACAAGCTTGGTGTGCAGGACTTGACGGATCCACGCCAACTCGCGACTTCCGCACCCGAGGCTCCATCGGTTGCGGTTCCTTCGACTGCGGATCCCTCAACCGTCCATACCATCGTCGATCCTCCAAGCTTGCTCGTCCGCAACAACCATGTCCACACGAGAGATGCACGAGCTCATCGAAGAACTTCAGGGCGAGGAGGCCGAATCAGCATACCGCACAAACGATCCCGAGCTCGATCTCTCACTCGAGGATAGTTTCGACTGCGGGATCTCCTTCAGCGACTTCGACGAACTCGAAACTCATATCGACAACCACGTCGAGATCTGCACCAACAACAACAACCTCGACTCTGAGATTCATAACAACTTCGTCGACGCCGAGATGAGCATAGGCGATGAAGGCATCAACAGCGAGATCCGTCCAGACGGACCACTCGATGGGCATATCGACTCGACATGAGCCTTGATGACGATGTCGAGTCCATGACGGGACTCGAAGACACACATACATACCCTCGGGTGATACCCCAGCAGGTCTACGTCGCCATCGCCGCAGAATCATCAGATGCTGCGGCCAGCCGCAGGCCTACAGAATTCCCGTGCACAGTTACTATGCCGGACGGAGTCACAACTCTCACAATCACTGCTGAGATGGCAGCAAAAGCAGATAAAGTCATCAAGGAGTGCACAATGATGCCAGCAGACGCAACACAAGAGGAGATGTTGACCTTCCAGTACTTCAACTGGCAGGAATCACTTCGACTGCGGCAGGTCAGAGCAACACTCGAAGAACGCAAAAAGCAAGCTAGCTTGTCGAGTGCGCGAAGAAGACAGCTCTCCCTGAGCTCCACCGGGCGAGCAGACACAAGACCCAGATCAAGGTTGTCACACCTCTCGCCAGACGAAAGGGCGGCACTCACCCGCAACTTAGGCAACTCTTTCATGACATACGACGAAGAGGGAGTGCCAGTACCCAAAACAGCTGCGGGTGCCCTCTTCACCGCTGCAGCATACCTAGAGCAATCAAGCCTCCAGCTGATGACCCCAATGCAAAACTGCATCGCCAGCAGATCAAATCACTCGCCTTAGCGGCGAAGGCCATACGCCAAACTCCAAGAACTCCAGGTGGGAGTCGAGACCGTGCCCTAGTCGACGCACGTCGGGAAGAGCATAATCACAGTGGTCACCGCCACCACTCGAAGGAAAGAAGCGGCTCGCGTAGGCGCAGGTCCAGGAGCAGATCACGCAGATCTTACAGTAGCGACTCATACTCTGATCGAGAGCCTGAGCCACATGGAGCTCTGTGCTTCACTCGACGCGTCCGCGAGACACGGATGCCCAAAGGGTTCAAACTCACATCTGAACAGCCCAAGTACACGGGTCGACAGGAACCTTCTGGGTGGCTGGAAGACTACAGGCTGGCTGTCGCGTGCCAGCGAGGTACAAACACCACGGCCATGCAATACATACGACTCATGCTCGAAGGCACAGCCCGCGACTGGCTCAAGGCCCTACCTCCATCAAAGTACGACTCGTGGGATCACTTCCGCGATGACTTCATCAAAAACTTCGAGCCTCTATGTGAGCGCCCAAAAACGTTCGAGGACTGCGGGCCTGCGTGCAACGTTCAGACGAAACGCTGAGGTCATACATCAGACGATGGACTGAGATACGCAACTCAGTCGGAGTAATTTCAGAAGATATGGCCATGGATGCTTTCATAATGGGACTCGCCAGGCGGGACCTCAAAGAAGCACTCGGTCGCAAAAAGCCAACCTCTGTGGCTAACCTCTTGATGACCGCGACTGAGTGGGCAGACGGAGAGACATGGCGCGCACCACACGCGGGTCCTCACCCCGTGACAATCATGAAAGCGGCAGTCGAAGCCGCAGAGACTCGTACAGAGACGACCGAAGGCGCAAACGTTCAAAACGTCACTACGACGATGACAGACCCGAATTCATGGCGGCTGGGTTCTCCACACCCCGCAATGACCAGGACAGAAGCGACCGACGGTCGAGAAGATCGGCGAGACAGTCGAGATGATCGTCGGGACAGTCGAGACCGCGGCCAACGCAGTGATAGCTACAAGAGGAAGGACTGGCGCAAGTCACGGGCACAATCTGAGCGATCATTCGAAGAAAAGATGGATGCTGATTGCAGATTCCACCTGTACAAGGGGGACGACGGAAAACTGCGCTCCAATCACTCGATGAGAAACTGCAGGGAGTTCGACCAAATGGCGACTGATTACGTAAATCTCAGAAAGGCAGCAGCCACACAAGCACCTGCACCCGTGCCTCAGCCAAACAATGTGCCTGTTCTGATGGCACCACCCCCCACCACAGCCTGCTGCAGGCGGAAATCTCGCGGGTGCCATACAGCACATACCTCGGGTGGACGAGCCACAGTACCCTCCGCCCCAAGGGCAGATGTACATGATACAGAAAGGTCGACCTTCCAACAGGGAGCAAAAACTTCGCACTCGACAAGTAAACATGGCGGTCATGTCACCTCCCGCTGTAACTGAATTCTTGAAGGGTTCTGAAACCACAATAAGCTTCAGCAGAGAGGACCACCCTCCATCGGTTGTTCGTCCAGGGCACTCTGCTCTGGTACTCGACGCGCAAATTGGAGGCTACGCCATGTCCAAGGTATTCATGGATGGTGGCAGCGGCATAAACATCATCTTCGCAGATACGCTCCGCAAAATGAACAGGTCAGTCGAAAACCTGCCAAGTCTCAAATACCTTTCACGGTATCGTCCCAGGCAAAGCAATAAGCCCAGAAGGCACCATACAACTCGACGTAACGTTTGGGGACAAGAACCACTTCAGGACAGAATCGATTGAGTTCGAAGTTGTCGACTGGAAGTCACAATACCATGCTATACTTGGACGCCCGACGTTCGCTCGATTCATGGCGGTGCCACATTACGCATACCTCCAGCTGAAGATGCCTGGACCAAAAGGAGTAATCACAGTCAAGGGAACTTCCAAAAGTCTGACTCTTGTGACCGAGAATTCAGCAAAATCTCTGAGATGTTTGGCATGGAAGCAACACTCGCTGATCTAGCGGTCTCCAACGATCGAACACTTATGCCAGAACACAAAAAGGTGGCAGTCGACAGAGCATTCAATGCCACCAATGACACAAGATCGCATCAGGTGCACCCGACTGACCCGACCAAGACAGTCAATGTCTCGTCGAGTCTGCCTATCGCATAGGAAAGCGCGCTCGTCGAATTCCTCCGTGAGAACTGGGATATATTTGCATGGTGTCCAGCCGACATGCCAGGTATTCCCAGGGAATTCGCCGAGCACTCTCTCCAGTTATTTCCAGATGCTAAACCAGTCAAGCAAACAATGCGCCGCATATCCGGCCCAAAAAGAACTGCAGTCGAAGCCGAAGTCGACAGGCTACTCGCAGCAGGATTCATCAGAGAGATCAAGAAATCACAATGGGTGGCCAACCCCGTACTCGTAGAGAAGAAGCACACAGATATCCTTCGGATGTGCGTAGATTTTACAGCACTCAATAAGTGTGTCCAAAGGATCACTTTCCACTACCTCGAATCGACCAGATCGTCGACTCCACCGCCGGGTGCGCTCGCTTGTCCTTCCTGGATGCTTACTCGGGTTACCACCAGATAAGGATGAAGGAAGAGGATGAAGAGAAAACGGCGTTCATAACCCCACTCGGGGTCTACTGCTACACCACAATGCCTTTCGGGCTCAAGAACGCAGGCGCAACCTACCAGCGCATGATGCAAGATTGCCTCAAGAAGCAAATTGGGCGAAACGTCCAGGTCTATGTAGATGACATCGTCATCACCACAAGAGAGGAAAACACACTACTCGATGACTTGCGAGAGACATTCGCAAACCTCAAACGCTTCCACATCAAGCTCAACCCGAAGAAGTGCACGTTCGGCGTGCCAGCCGGGCAACTCCTCGGGTATCTAGTCTCAGCTCGAGGAATCGAGGCAGACCCGGAGAAAATACAGGCCATCTTGACGATGCAAAGGCCTTCAAAGCTCCATGACGTGCAAAATTAGCGGGTCGAGTGGCAGCGCTCAGTCGATTCATCAGCAAGCTAGGCGAAAAAGCACTCCCGTTCTATCGACTGATGAAGAAAGCAGATAAATTCGAGTGGACGCCAGAAGCCGAAGCAGCCTTCACGGACCTCAAGCGAGTCCTCACAAGCCCTCCAATCCTCGTCGCACCAAGGGAACGCGAGCCATTGTACCTATATGTCTCTGCAACTAACAGGGTGGTAAGCACCGTACTGGTAGTCGAACGAAGGGAGGAGGGACACGCCCAAAGCATACAACGTCCAGTCTATTACTTGAGTGAAGTGCTCTCCACATCAAAGCAGCGGTACCCGCACTATCAGAAGCTGGCTACGCCGTGTTCATGTCCTCAAGGAAGCTGACGCATTACTTCTCCGAGCACCCGATCACTGTAATCAGCACCTCAGGGATCGGGGACATCCTCACAAACCCCAACGCAACTGGGCGAGTAGCAAAATGGCTCATCGAGCTAGCACCAAGAGACATCAAGTATGATTACCCGAAGGCCATCAAAGCACAAGTTTTACCTGACTTCCACACCGAGTGGATTGAAGCTCAGCTCCCAGGAGCACCAGATGTGTCCAACTCATGGACTATGTACTTCGACGGCTCAAAGAAAAACGAAGGCGCAGGCGCAGGTGTTATCCTCATATCACCAAAAGGCGACAAGCTCCGCTACATCCTATAAATGGGGTTCGAGTTCCCATCCAATAACGAAGCAGAATATGAGGCTCTGATCCATGGCATGAGGATGGCCAAAGCCCTCGGGTGCACTCGACTGATGATCTACGGTGACTCGAATCTGGTGGTGCAGCAAACAATGAAGGCCTGTGACGCAATCGCAGATAACATGATCGCCTACCGTGACCTGTACAACATCATGGAGGGCAGCTTCGAAGGCTGCGAGTTGCGGCACATAGGGCGTGAGAGCAATGAAGAAGCAGATAAGTTAGCCAACATTGGTGCGACCAAAGCACCAGTGCCACCTGGTGTCTTCTTCGAGCGCATCGAGCACAGATCCATCAAAAAGAAGCGAGCAACTCCTACATCAGCCGCACCAGCCAAGAGCAAAGCACCTAGCACAGAGGACCCACCAGTCGAGGTACTCCTCATCGAGCCAACTTGGACTCAACCTTTCCTCGCATACATACTCCGCGGCGAGGTACCCGAAGACATAACAGAGTCAAGACGCGTCACTCGACGATCTAAAGCATACACTGTCATCAACGGTGAACTTTACAAACGCAGCATATCAGGTATGTTCCAACGTTGCATAGCATTTGAAGATGGCCAAGCCATCCTTCGTGATATTCATGCAGGTACCTGCGGGCATCACGCCAGCAGTCGATCACTCGTAGCCAAAGCCTTTCGCGCAGGCTTCTACTGGCCCACAGCACTCAAAGACGCGGAGGACATAGTCAAAAGGTGCATCGGCTGTCAAAAATTCGCCACAAAGCCGCACGCACCCGCATCGGCGTTGAAGACAATACCATTGGCCTGGCCCTTCGCCCAGTGGGGGCTCGATATGGTTGGGCCACTCAAAAAATCCTCCCATGGAGGGCATACTCACCTTCTGGTGGCGGTCGACAAGTTCACCAAGTGGATTGAAGCAGTACCTATCACAAGTTCGACTGCCACTACAGCAGTCAATTTCATAAAATCCATCATATACCGCTTTGGTGTGCCAAGTAGCATCATCACTGACAACGGTACAAACTTCACGGCTGAGGAATTCAAATCCTTCTGCAAAGAGCAAGATATCACGCTCAATTATGCATCTGTGGCACACCCGCAATCTAATGGCCAAGTCGAAAAGGCCAATGGACTTGTGACAAGCGGAATCAAGAAACGCCTCCTGGTGCCACTCAAAATGGCAGCGGGTGCTTGGGTAGAAGAACTCCCGTCTGTGCTATGGAGCCTACGCACAACACCCAACGCCTCAACGCAATTCACTCCATTCTTCATGGTCTACGGCGCAGAGGCAATCCTGCCATCAGACGTAAGGTTCAACGCACCAAGGGTCGAAGCATACAATGAAGACAATGCAGATGAAGCACTCGAAGATGCAGTCGACTTGCTCGAAGAAGCACGCAACACGGCGCTAGCACGCACAGCTGTCTACCAGCAAGATCTACGCAACTATCACAGCCGTCGACTGCGTACCAGGTCCTTCGAGGTGGCGACTTGGTACTTCGACTGAAGCAAAAGAAGGTGCATAAACTTGCTTCTCCATGGGAAGGACCCTTCATCATCACCGAGGTCATTGGTGGTGGAGCATACAGACTGAAGCACGCGAAGACCGGCGAACTCTCCACAATCCTTGGAACGTTGCGCAGCTGCGCCGTTTCTATGCTTAGATTGCTCAGTCGCATAATGTAATAGGCTCATATGTCGGATGGCTGCAGGTTTCAGACGCGCTCTTTTCCTTACCAGGGTACCTAAGGGGACTGGAAGGTTTTTAATGAGGCGGCCTGCAGCCTAACATTCATAAATGGAATATAGTCAATAAATTCCTCATATTTCTCCCTGTTTACTACTCACACAACCTTAGCCTCACCCGAATACTCGGGGGCTGCGCTACCTTCAAAACGTGAGCTCTCGCTCCTTCAAACATAATACCTAGGCGCACTCGAATACTCGGGGGCTAGGTCATACAAATTCATACAAAAACCACAAGGTTGCTCAATAACATGAGTTGAAGCTTCAAACACCGCAAAAATTCACAGCCTCACTCGATACACTCGGGGGCTGCATACATACAAGTGAACAAATATGTACCAAGTACAAGTGGCAAAATTTACACTCGGGGGCTGTTCCCTATACATAAATAGCCTAATCTTCTGGTTCGTCCTTGACTGGGAGAACGGGGCCCATAAGTTGAGCGTTATAACACTCAACCAACACCCTCGCATGTTCGACTATATCGTCCATATGCGATTGGGACAAGGACGATCCAGGCACAGGTGTACGTAGTTGCAAATTCGGGCGCTGACTTCGGATGTATGCCATCGTTGCGTTGGCCCCATCCACAAGCTTCTGGGCGATAAAATCTCAAATGGGACCTGCACTCCGGAAAAGCCCGAGCAAAGCGTGGATTCCTTGAGGTTGTGGCCCAGTCGGGAAAAGCGTCTGGTTGATTCGACTAAAGGCCGACTTGCATAACTCAAGCAGCACAGTGCTCCGCCACACTCGATCCTGCAGGGTCGCGAGTATCCGTGCTCGGTGCTTATCCAAGCGAAAGTGCTGACGGCCAGTAGTGGGTTCGTCAGTCGCCATGTTCAATTGCTCATCTACGCGAGCCTGCTCCGCCTGGAAATCTTGAACAAAACCTGCAACAACACAAGTTGGGTGAACAAAAAGGAACAGGTTGTGAACTCACAAGATCAAGGCAGTCATGCTTACACTCGAGCTGTCTGTTCACGATCTCCATCTCGCCAAGCACATACTCCTCCCGTTGGGTGGGTAACGCAGGCCTCGCCCTCATCCTTTCCAGCTCGCTGCGGGTATTCTCCAGCTCTTGCTCTAGTTTCGCGAGTCGGGCCTTCATATAACGTATACCTGCGGCATCGTTTGCCACCTGAGCTCGAGATCGAGTAGGGGCACGATGCCGCGATGAGCTGGATACAGTGGCGGCTGGCTGTTTCTGTTCCAAACATCATAAAAGTTTCATAAGAAACTCATCACAAAGCTTAGTCGAGTAACAACACACAGCCTTACAAGCAGAATCATAACGAGGAAAATAAATTCATACAAAGGTAGCAAAAGCATAAGCATACTCGCATGGTCAAAAGTTTAATTACAAGGCATAAAAAGGCGTGGCTGCCCTACTTCTCAGACATCGACTCCGACCTAGCCCTACTCGCACGGGCGGTGACCTCTGCTGCCCGGCGCTCCATGGTAGCCATAAATATTTCAGCCAACTTCGCGGCTGGCTCGTTACATGCTTTAGGGACACCAGCTTCCCGCCCGGCTTGCGAGGAAAGTCAGACAGAGCGGCTTTGAAGTCACCCTCTATCCCATGACCTAAAAGGAGTTTGAGGGTAGTCTCTGAGCCGCGTACCGTCAAGGCGCGAGCAAAGTTCGTCACAGTCGAAGTTCCCGGGCCCAGGACATCGGCGAAGCCATCCACAGTCGAAGGAGGTTGGCTAGACAGGAACACGTCCTTGTACACGGCGCCGAGCGTGCTCGTAGACTTGGCGAGTGCACCCTTGGCTTCGGTGGAGACGACATCCAGGTCGCCGATCGCACGGTCAAGGGACAAATCGCCACTCGACTGGTCTACAGGTGCCGGTGCGCCAACAGCTCCTTCAAAAAAGCAGAAAGAACAGAAAATTTTACATAACATTCAGTGGCAAAAAGAAGTAGACAAAAAGTGAAAGATTCAACTCACCGCCTACGTCTCGGGTGAGGCTCGCCAAGCGCTCAGCATAATTTTTCTCGCGCAAAGCAGCGGAGTTCTTGGCATCATCCAAGGCCTTCTTCGACTCAGCGCGCTGTTTGGCGAGTGCGTCTTCTAGCTCTTTAACCCGGGACTCAGCGGTTGCCTTGTCACCTGAGATAGATGGACAGATGTCATTCACAATCGACAAAGCAAAGGCATACAGAAGTCAAACACACTTACGGCTGAGTTGCTTCATGATAGCGCGTAGATTGTCCCTCTCCTGTTCAACCTGGACAAACGCCTTGCCTGATTCCACCAGGTTGAGGTAGAAGGGCTGCATGCACATGGAACAAGCATAAGCTATACACAAATAGTCCCAGAGTGAGGACTCGACAAACGACACTTACGTGTTCAACCCAAGGCAGAGGCTTGGCAGCAGAAGTCCCAATTTGCGGAGTTGACGCACTCGCGATCTTGGCGGCCTCAAAGGTAGTAGCCGTGGCTACTGTTCTCACAACCTAAGCCGCAACAGGGGAAGCTTCTGGCTGATCTGGAGTCGAAGCTCTCTCGGTTGGAGGAGTTGGAGGTCGCACAGTCTCAGCACTGCGAGCGACAGAGGAAATACAGCATAAGCAAGACTATCAACAAGCAGAAATTTAAGTACAAAACGTTCAGACACAAACCTGTGCTCTTCTTCCTCCTCGCTGTCGGGGTCGTCAAACATTGGGCCTCCAAACTGCAGCTCCTCACCCGACTTGGGAGGAGGAGCTGAGCACAATGGACTCACATCCAGAGGAGCGGCCTTGGCAGAAGGTGAGGAGGTCGAATCTTCATCATCCCTCAGCTCATCCTCTTTTGCGGGTGAGCTCATGGAGGAAGACGCAACTTGTGCCGCCCGACGGCGCTTGCGAGTAGGGACCTCGCTCACATCATCAGTCGTCACAAGCTCCTTGTCCTGTGCCTCTTCAACCCCTTCCTCTTCAACCTCTTCTGTGGGGAAGTAGTAGCCGAAGGAAGAGGCGATTCATCTCCTCCCTTCGCTTCTACCGTCACCTCTGTTTCATGAGTTGGGCCATCTTCGGGAAGAGGAGGAAGGGTTGAGGCGGTCGAGTGGCCCTGCATACAAAATACAGCAGTCGAAGTCACAAAGATGCATAGCAGAATAACAAAAACAGGAGATCATAAACTTGAAAGATTCACTAACCTCTGGCAAAGGCTTTTCAGCCGTATAAGGAGCGACGGGGCAGTCGACGTTGCAGGGCTCGCTGGATTTTGTGCTGGTGATGGACCGCACATGTGCCACCAGCTCGCTCCTAGACAGCTCCTCCTTGTTCATCCGAGTGGAGTCGAGAGGGCCTTCATACTGCCACATAGGGTGAGCTCGCGCGCGGAGCGGCCACACCCGCATCTTCACAAAGGTGGCAATTAGATGCACACCAGTGACGCTGTTAAGCAGTCCTCCAATCGTCTCCAGCAGAGGCGCCGCTTCCGCCACTTCTTCAGTCGAAAGCTCATGGTCCCAGGCCTTCGTCCTAGCGGCTATACCAGCAGTCGAAAATGCTGGGGCCCCTTCCTGGTCGACTAGCACATAGAACCACCTTTTCCTCCACCCTTGCGCCGAGTCGACTGGCTTCAGGGCAAAGTATCGGTGTCGCTGCGTACTTGGATTTGAAGGCCTCCAACTGGGTAGGTTCGGCCACCTCGGTTGTTGGGCCTGACCATGAAGATGGATTTCCAAAGAGCCCAGCTGGGAGCAACTCCCAGGAAACACTCGCACAATACCATGAAGCAGGCAATGTGCATAATGCCGTTCGGGGTGAGATCATGGATCTGCACCCCATAGGCGTACAACAAACCACGAACGAAATCGTGGAGGGGAAAAGATAGACCCCTAGGCAAGAACTCCGCAAAACATACGCGCTCATTTGCGCGAGGCTCGGGGAGTACCTCTTTCGATGGCGCGCGGACGGTAAGCTGGTCCGCCGGCGGCAGCAATCCGTCCTCGTGGAACTTCTCGAGGTGGGCTGCCTTGATTGTGGACTTCATCCAGTCACCGTCGCTCTTCTTGAGGTCGACGGCGGCCGCAGATGCGCCAGCCGCAGCTTTCTTCCCTTCAGAGCGGCCGCGTCAGTCGCGGGCGCGTCGGTGGCAGAGGCTTTCCTCTTTGGCGCCATGGCGGTGGTGGCTAGGGAGAGCAGCAAGAGCTTGGGCGCAAGAAACAATGGAGCAGGAGCGCGAGGAAGAAGATGGAACAGGGGCGGCGCGCAGAGCAAATGGCTAGTAAAAAACAATGCCAGTGCCGTTTCCCCTATTTACCTCAAATCAAAGGCAATCACAGCCATTCAGATCCTAAACCGTGCGCTACGCACGCAATCTCACCGTACACGTGGCAAACGCGGAGGGCAACCGTCGCCGGCCACTCCTCCCACTACGCACGCAAAAAGAGGAGCCATAATCACCTCTCCGGAAAAAGTGGGCCCGAGTGGTCAAATCAAGTCCAAACTGCACCGTCGTTCGGTCAGCTCTGCACAAATGGGCCCACCTATGTGTCACGTCCCATCCATCGCAGCATAACGCACGCCACGCATGTCAGACGGCGCAGTCGCCACAAAACGTCATCCATGACGTCGTCACAAGAACTTTGATCAGAAATATGTTCGAGTCCGCTCAACGCGTATTGGTCACTCGATTTCCTTGTTTGGTTCGGGTGTGAAAAAGCAATGATAAGGCAAAATTGGTCACTCGACCGTTCTTTCGGCTAATTCCATATTACTCCCATCGGGAGCATATCAAAAATTTCTTCGACTAAAGATGCTCAAGATAATGATTTTGAGATTATCCTCCATTACAAGTAATAAAGCGCAATCTCGGGGGCTACTCCCATCGGGAGCGCTGTCGCGCACCCGATAGAATAAACGTCAAAAGGTCAGTCGACAAATGTATCGACTCCATTCGTATACGAAATCATACTCGAAACATTCCCAAGTTGCGTTCGTCGCAAATACCTCGGATGCTGCATGCATAGTGCAAAGGTAAGACCCGCCGAACTTTCGAGCTGGGCTAAGGACCGTTCCAGGAACATCAATCCTTATACTTTCCGTGTCAGCAGACATGATGAAAAATCCCGATGGACGTGTTGGGTAAAATTCAAAATTATACTGTAGATCGACTCAGTAAGACCTCAAGCGGCCTAGTCGAATCTGACCAGTTTGTTCCAGATTCGAGTCCGGGGACTCGAGTTTGATTGAAACCTAGTAAGGTTTTACCCGAATGTGTAATTAACCAGTCCCGATCCGTCGAGTGTACTGGGCCTGCTAAGCTATTATCCCTTGATTGTCATAAGCAAAAACCACAGTCGATGAAATACTCGACATAGCCAACTTGTGCTATTCATACAGGAATTCCAATTATGATATACAGAATACAAAGCATATGACGTGCACTTACGAACGAGTCCATGCCCGATTCTTCGAGTCAGACAAGTACTCGGGGGCTACTGACAAGGGTATACGTCTCGGGTACCCTACCGTGAGGGTACCTGGTGCACGTGACGACTAAGCCCCAATAGCGAAGAGCCTACTCGAATCCCAAGACAAGAGTCCCAAAAGATGGAGTACCCTCCAAGATTAGACATAGGCATAGTCGGTTTAGACTTTCCTTACATGTAAACTAGGTCGGTTACGAACTCCCGAGACCCAGCCTATTTAAAGGCTGGGAGGGGTGCCGATCTAGGGACAAGCCATACTCGAACCACCAAAAGCTCTAGCGAGATCGATACCTCGCCGGAGCTCCCCTGTAATTGCATAATCCACACAATCAATACCAGACAAGCAGAAAGTAGGGTCTTTACCTCCACCCGAGGGGACTGAACCTGGGTAAATCTTTGTCTCTGCTTGTCAGCCGACGAAACTACCAGTACTACCACGTTCTCTCCCCATAATCTCAACCCTAGGTACTTAACCATGGGAATTGATGAGGGTACACCTCGTCACGGATGATGGTCGAGGCCGTGCTCCTCGCTCGTCGCCGGAGTGTGCTCGGGCGGAGGTCGTGGCAAGCAGGAGGCGGCGAGCTCGGGGCCGTGGCCGTGGTCGCCGGGGCCATGGTCGTCGTGGCGTTGGCGGGGGAGGGCGGCGGGCGGCGGAGGAGGGCGGTGGGGAAGGCCGGCGGCGGCCGGAGGTGGGCGTCTCGATTCTGGAAGGAGATAGACATCGCGTGGGAATTTTCAGCCGACAGTTTTCTTCGCGCGTTGAGCTCTCCTTTCGCCAGCGTGCGGTACTGGATGCCTTAAATATGATGCAAAAAACTACCGCTTCGTCCAGCGCGCTTGATTATACAGCTTCCGCTGGAGCACTGTTTTTAGCCCCGCGCGCGCTAAATTGACGGTTTTTTGTGCGCGCAGTTTATATAGGGCGTATGTTGGAGATGCTCTTATGTAGTACGTGGAGTACCATCCAAGTGCAAAATTTCAGTTGCATTCATCTTCCATCAAAGTACCACGCATGCCATGGGTGGCAGACACTCTACCGGTTTCTTCGTTCGGCACTCTCCTTCGACAAAATAGACGCTTCAACGGTCATCAAAAGTTGAGAATTCTGTGCATGATTTATGCACCGTTTGGAGAGAAGTAGAAATTTTGAAGAGCAAGATTCCTATAGGAAGAATAATTCCATAGTGCTCTTTGGGAATAGGAATGTGAGATTTGTTTGAAATTCATATGGAATGGGCTATTTCATGAGAATTTCAGTGGTAAACTAACATGAGGTCTCACCTCATGGTTCATCTCTACAATTTCTAAGTTTTTCCCCGTGTAACATCTAAATGACATTTTTTAAAAATGTTTTTCTGTGCTTTTGGCTTCTCCCGCCCGGTATCACGGCAAGCCGATGGTCAAAATAAACAAAAGTAATTGTTGGCCATACTGTCGGTTCGGCGTGGCTCCGCCAAAAACAAGATGAACCATCGTGTTCTCGTGCAAGCGTGAGTTTGGACGTCGTTCTCCCTACTTGTAAGGATCTCATTGCTTGTCACTTGATTATTTCCGTTGACTTATGGAGATTATTTATCTCGACTTCACGATAGCTGATTGAGACTAGGCTTATGTATGTGGAGTACCATCTGTGCAAAATTTTAGTTGCATTCATCTTCCCTCAAAGTACCATGGGTGGGTGAGAGACACTCTACCGGTTTCTTCATTCAGAGAACGTATCCTGTGAAACGAGGGAATCTGTGCACCGGCTGCACCCATAGATTTTGAACCTTTGGATGAAAAATGAAGGGACATGATCCAGCTAGAAGATGGGCTACTAGCTTCTTTGCACAATGGACCCGGCATTCTCACCGAATGTGGATTACCATGTTGATTTGCAGAAACCAATCGTCTCTCCCTTGTCCTCTCTGGTTCTCTTCCTGCTGCGAGCTCGGAGCTACAGACGAGCATGCGGCTGAATATGCAACGAGGACCTGAAGAATACGAGAATCATTTATTTACGGACATACATGCAGCACATCCAAGAGAAAAGTTCCACATAACATTCACAATACGAGGTCGAACTAGCATCTGAAAAAGTCAAACAAAATGTACCTATAGTACTTTGCCGTTCTGTTCTTGGATGAGCAAATGCGCAAGAATTTATCAAGATGGTTTATTAGGCATTTTGGGGAGTGGCTAGACTATAGTTTGCAACGGGCGGCGGCGGTGCCAAATTAGCCAACAAAATCGTCCGCCCCAAATCTGAGTGGCATTTTTCGTCTGCTGGAAGAAGCGAAAAGATTTGAGTTGTGAAGAAGAGAGATGGCTCAACAATGGATCTCGTGCTACAGTGTACAGAAGAGGGCAAGGGAAGGAAGAGACGATTGGTCTGAAAAGGACCGTTCGTGTAATTTAATGGTGCTGCAAGGTTACCTTTGAACAGTCAGCCGTGTGGTTAGATCTGACCCCTTCATTTTTCATCCAAAGGTTCAAAATCTATGGGTGCAGCCGGTGCACAGATTCCCTTGTTTCACTGGATACGTTCTCCCTCTTCATTCATCATTCTCCTTCCACGAAACAGACACTTCAATAGCCGCCAAAGGTTAGGACGCAAGAAATAGGCGTCCACCTTCGTTCCCGTGGGCGAAGGACAGTCGACTAGGGTTCCCTCACCTCCCCTCGATGTCACCGCTGATCAGCCCCGCCTCTATGGCCTTCGGGTCATGGAGCGTGGTGGATCTCAGTCCTCGTCGGCGGGAGGGGTCTGTTTTCGGGGTGTTAGGGTCAAGATTTGTTGGGACGGCGCTCAGATGGCGGCGGCGGCGCCTCGTTTTAATAAGGTCTCCCGGCTTCATTCCCATCTCGGCGATGACGTCGAGAGAGCATGTGAGAGTGGTGTGGTTTCGAGATCTTCTTCTGGTGGTAGCGTTCTTCGGATCGTCAAGGAGTTTCAGTTCTTCCTTCTTCTTCGACTCCGGGACAGATGAGGTCTTTTTGCCCCGTTCGGCGACTTCCCGTCCACAACCAACAACGTCAGGTGTCATGAAGGAGCGGCAGCGCGCCATTGACATGGTCTGGAGGTTGAAAACAAAGGGCATCTTAAATATTTCGTTGTAATTTTCATTTTTTTTGAAATGTTTTGTACTCCCTCCGTGCATAAAAAGATGTGTCAACCTATCCCAAATTTATATGTATCTAAACATGATTTAGCGTGTACATACACGCAAATTTGGGTTAGGTAGATATCCTTTTGTGGACGGAGAGAGTACTGTTTTAACTGAGGCGGACCTGTGTCCGGCATCCTTCATACCCGACACTTTTTGGGAAACGTCGGACGCATTTTCGTAAACACCGGTGGAAATGCTCTAAACTAGTACTGTAATAGTGTACACACAATCACATGAGAGGCCTGGCAGGTCGCTGTCCCGATGGCTTGCCAACACACATTCACGAATCACGATCTTCACTGGACAGGGCTTCACCAACAAAAGTAATCAACAGACTAGAAGTGTGTGTGGCTGCCTGGCTGGGACCGGTCGCGGGCACGAACCCATGCTACAACATCTGCATCTCCATAGCAATACCTTGTAGATTGCAAAATGTGATCGGCTACTTGTGGTGACAAATCACACAACACACGCGCTCACTTTGGGCGGCCGTGACCAACGACAAGTTGTCACCCACTAACGGCCGGGACCACCTTCGGGGCACAATCGAAGTCCAACAAGTGGGCCACAGTGCGAGACTTAATGCGGGTCCCACAACCCCGAGGGGGCAGCGACCGAGCCGGTTAGGGCATCTCCAGCCGTCCCCCAGCGCCCCAGGGTCCAAAATAACGTCGTTTTGGACCAAATAGCGCCGTTTTTCTACCAGTCGTCCGCCCAGGAGCCCAAATAGCGCCGCTTTGCGCCGTTTTGGCGCTGGCGCACCCAGGCCAAACCCAGCCCATTGAGTTGCGCCTGGGGGCAGAAATGGCGCGCAAAAACAAGCGGGCCAGCGCTGTCAGCGACCAGGCGAAATGACGCGGAAACAGAACCGCCCGTGAGCGGCCGCGTCCTCATCCTCTCGGCTCCCGCGCCGGTCAAAGGCTGCCGAAATAATGGCGTGGCCAGCGCCCAGTGAGCGGCCGTGGCCGAGTCGTCCAATCGCGGGGCACGCGGCGCAGTAATGGCGCGCCACCGCAAACGGCTTCGGCCACCGCCACCTCCGCAAGGAGGAGGCGCGCATGCTGTACGAGGCGGGCTACACCACGCCGCCTGACATGCGCGTCCCTGGCGCGTCCGGCGGCCAGGCATCGTGGCATCTGAGCGCGGGCGGCGTGCCCGTGCCTCTGCCGCCAGAAGGGGCGGCACGGGAGCACGTGATCGAGGAGGTGATCGCCGGCCTGACTCCAGCGCAGGCGGCGGATCCCCGCTGGCAGCCGGACAACGAGGCGTTCTGGACGCAGTACTTCGTCCGGCGCCACGAGCAGGAGCTCGCCGACACAGGCCACAACGGCCCGGTGGAGGGCCGCTGCAACTCCAAGGGTCGCAAGCGGTGGTGGGGCGGGGAAGGGCGGATGCTCGAGTTCGTCCTCGACTACATCGCCGCCGGCAACGAGCCCCGGCTCACCATGCCGCCGCGCAGGTCGTCGTGGTTGCCGCGGCGGATGGGAGCCCCCACCTCCTCCTCTTCCTCCTCCGACGCGCGCTCGACGCCTCTGACAAGGATATACATCCCGGGTACCCTACCATAAGGGTACCGGGTGCACGTGTCGACTGAGACCCAACTATCAAGAGCCTACATGAAGCCCATGACGAAAGGCCCAACAAGATGGAGTACCCTCCAAGATTAGACATAGACATAGTCGGTTTAAACTTTCCTTACATGTAAACAGGGTCGGTTGCAAACTCCCGAGACCCAGCCTATTATAGAAAGTCTCTGAGGGCCGCCGATTCAGGACACGCAATACTCGAACCACCAAAACCCTAGCGAGATCGACATCTCGCCAGGACCCCATTGTAGCCCGCATAATCTCACACGATCAATACCAGACAAGCAGGAAGTAGAGTGTTACTCTCCGGAGGCCTGAACCTGGGTAAAATCCCTGCTTTTGCTTGTCAGCCGACGAAACTACCAGCTCTACCACGTTCTCTCCCCGTAATCTCAACCCTAGGTCCTTAACCATGGGATTTGATGAGTTAACCCGTCATCAATTAGCGCCGTCTGTGAAAAAGAATAGTGCTGGACTCACGGTTTCTTCGGTTCCATCAGAAAACGGCGACTCGCCGATCGCATCTACAAACGGCAACTCGCCGGCTGCATCAACAAACCAGAACTCGCCGACTCGGGCAGCACATGGCAACTCGCCGACTCACTCGACAAATGGCAGCACGCCAACTTCACCAACAAAAAGCACATCAGATCCTCTGATAAACTTCGAGCCACACTCGCCAGAATTCCAGGAGATGTTCGCTGGTCTCGAGTCAGGTTTGGGTTTAACCGTTGGTTCGTTCAATTTTTTCGTAAACAAGCTTGGTATGCAGGACTTGACAGATCCACGCCAACTCGCGACTTCCCCAACCGAGGCTCCATCGATTGCGGCTCGTTCGACTGCAGATACATCAACTGCGTCCATACCATCATCGGTCCTCCAAACCTGCTCGTCTGCAACAACCATGTCGACTCGAGAGATCAACGAGTTCATTGCGAAAGAACTCCAAGGTGAGGAGGCTGAATCAGCATACCGCGCAAACGATCCCGAGCTCAATCTTCCATTCGAGGATAGCTTCTACTGCGGGATCTCTCTTAGCGACTTCGATGAGCCTGAAACTCATATCGACAACCACGTCGACTCCGAGATCTGCACCAACAACAACCTCAACTCCGAGATCCATAATGACTTCGCCGACACCGAGATGAGCATAGGCGATGAACATGTCGACGGCGAGCTTCGCCCAGATGGGATGTTCGACTGGCATACTGACTCTGATGTGAGTCTTGATGAAGACGTCGAGTCCATGATGGGACTCGAAAACACATACACATATCCTCGGGTGATAACCCAGCAAGTCTACGTTGCCTTCGCCGCAGAATCATCTGATATTGTGGCCAGTCGTAGGCCTACAGAATTCCCGTGCATAGTTACTATGCCGGATGGAGTCACAACTCTCATAATTACTGCTGAGATGGTAGCAAAAGCAGATAAAGTCATCAAGGAGTGCACAATGATGCCTGTGGACGCAACACGAGAGGAGATGTTGACCTTTCAGTACTTTAACCGGCAGGAATCACTTCGACTGCAGCACATCAGAGCAAACACTCGAAGAACGTAAAAAGCAAGCTAACTTGTCGAGTGCACGGAGAAGACAGCTCTCCATGAGCTCCATCGGGCGAGCAGACATAAGACCCAGATCAAGGCTGTCACGCCTCGCGGGAGATGAAAGGGAAGCGCTCACCCGCAACTTAGACCACTCTTTCATGACATTCGACGAAGAGGGAGTGCCAGTACCCAAAACAGCTATGGGTGCCCTTTTTACTGCTGCAGCATACCTAGAGGCAATCAAGCCTCCAACGGATGACCCCAATGCAAAACTACATCGCCAACAGATCAAATCACTCGCCTTAACGGCAAAGGCCATACGCCAAATCCTAAAAACTCCAGGAGGGAGTCGAGACCGTGCCATAGTAAACCCGCGTCGTGAAGAACATAATCGCAGTGGTCGCAGTCACCACTCGAAGGAAAGGAGCGGCTCACGTCGGCGCAGGTCCAGGAGCAGATCACGCAGATCTTACAGTAGCGACTCGTACTCTGATCAGGAGCCTGAGCCATGCGGAGCTCTGTGCTTCACTCGACGCGTCCGCGAGACACGGAAGCCCAAAGGGTTCAAACTCACATCTGAACAGCCCAAATACACGGGTCGACAGGAACCTTCAGGATGGCTGGAAGACTATAGACTGGCTGTCTCGTGCCAACGAGGCACAAATACCACAGCCATGCAATACATATGACTCATGCTCGAAGGCACATCCCGCGACTGGCTCAAGGCTCTACCTCCATCAATATACGACTCGTGGGATCACTTCCGCGCAGACTTTATCAAAAACTTCGAGCCTCTATGTGAGCGACCAAAAACGTTCGAAGAACTGAGAGCCTGCATCCAACGGTCGGACGAAACGTTGAGGTCATATATCCGACGGTGGACTGAGATATGCAACTCAGTTGGAGTAATTTCGGAAGATATGGCCATGGATGCTTTCATCATGGGCCTCGCCAGGCGAGATTTCAAAGAAGCACTTGGTCGCCAAAAGCCAACCTCTGTGGCTAACCTCCTAAAGATCGCGACTGAGTGGGTAGACGGAGAAGATATGGCGTGCACCACACGCGGGTCCTCACGCCGTGACAATCATGATAGCGCAGTCGAAACCGTAGGGACTCGTACAGAGACGACCGGAGGCGCAAACGTTCAAAATGTCACTACGACAATGGCATACCCGAATTTATGGCGGCTGGATTCTCCACACCCCGCAACGACCAAGACAGAAGCGACCGACGGTCAGAAGATCGATGGGATAGTCGAGATAATCGCTGGGACAGTCGAAATGATCGCCGGGACAGTCGAAATGATCGCCGGGACAGTCGAGACCGTGACCAACACAGTGACAGCTACAAGAAGAAATATTGGCGCAAGTCGCGCTCTGGCGCACAAAACGAGCGATCATTCGATGACAAGATGGATGCTGATTGCAGATTCCACCTGTACAAGGGGAAGACGGAAAATTGCGCTCCAATCACTCGATGAGAAACTGCAGAGAATTCGACCAACTAGCATCTGAATACGTGCAACTCAGAAAGGCAACAGCCGCACACGCACCCGCACCTGCACCTGTGGCTCAGCCAAACAATGTGCCAGATGGCACCACCTTCACCACCACAGCCTGCCGCAGGCGGAAATATCGCGGGTGCCATACAACCCGTACCTCGGGTAGACGAACCTCAGTACCCTCCGCCCCAAGGGCAGATGTACATGATACAGAAAGGTCGCCCTTCCAACAAGCAGCAAAAACTTCGCACTCGACAAGTAAATATGGCGGTCATGTCACCTCCTGCCGTAACTGAATTCTTGAAGGGATCCAAAACTGCAATAAGCTTCAGCAGAGAGGACCACCCACCATCGGTAGTTCGTCCAGGGCACTCTGCTCTGGTGCTCGACGCCCAAATTGGAGGTTACGCCATGTCCAAAGTCTTGATGGATGGTGGCAGCGGCATAAACATCATCTTCGCGGATACGCTCCGCAAAATGAACAGGTCAGTCGAAAACCTGCCAAAATCCTCAAATACCTTTCACGGTATCGTCCCAGGCAAAGCAATAAGCCCAGAAGGCACCATACAACTCGATGTTACGTTCGGGGACAAAAACCACTTCAGGACAGAGTAGATTGAGTTCGAAGTCGTCGACTGGAAGTCACAATACCACGCCATATTTGGACGCCCGACGTTGCTCGATTCATGGCAGCCCCACGCTACGCATACCTTCAACTGAAAATGCCTGGACCAAAAGGAGTAATCACAGTCAAAGGCAAAAGTCCGATTCTTGCGACCGAGAGTTTAGCAAAATCTCTGAGATGTTCGGCATGGAAGCAACACTCGCCGATCTAGCGGTCTCCAACGATCGAACACTTATGCCGGAACACAAGAAGGTGGCAGTCGACAGAGCATTCAATGCCACCAATGACACAAGGTCGCATCAGGTGCACCTGACCAAGACAGTCAATGTCTCTTCGAGTCTGCCTATCGCATAGGAAAGCGCGCTCGTCGAATTCCTCCGTGAGAACTGGGATATATTTGCGTGGTGTCCAGCTGACATGCCAGGTATTCCCAGGGAATTCGCCGAGCACTCTCTCCAATTATTTCCAGATGCTAAGCCAGTCAAGCAAACAATGCGTCGCATATCCGGCCCGAAAAGAACCGCAGTCGAATCTGAAGTAGACAGACTACTCGCAGCAGGTTTCATCAGAGAAATCAAGAAATCACAATGGGTGGCTAACCCCGTACTTGTAGAAAAGAAGCACACAGATATCCTCCGGATGTGCGTAGATTTCACAGCACTTAATAAATGTTGTCCAAAGGATCACTTTCCACTACCTCGAATCGACCAGATCGTCGACTCCACCGCCGGGTGCGCTCGCCTGTCCTTCCTGGATGCTTACTCAGGTTACAACCAGATAAGGATGAAGGAAGAAGATGAAGAGAAAATGACGTTCATAACCCCACTCGGGGTGTCGTGGTGGGAACACGCAGATGCCAAGGGTAGGCTTAGTCTGGGGCCAAACGGACGCTCGCGGATTCGGGAGAGGGTTTGCGCGGTGGAACCGCACACGAAGAACACTGCAAACACAAAGATCTACCCTGCTTCGGGGCCCTTGTGAGGAGGTAAAACCCCTACTGCAACATCTATCCTACTTTGGTGTATTCTCGTCTCACATGCGGTGTGTACAAATGCTCCTCGAGTTGTATACCTCTAAGTGCCTCTAAGTATGCCTCTAATTACTGCTAATTAAGCTGCTAATCTCCAGAGAGGAGAGCTCCCGCAGGGGGAAATGAGCCCAGGGACCTCGTGTGCCCGTCCCTTTGCCTCTCCCCCTGGTGCTCTTTATATAGAGAGAGCCCAGGGGACAACAAGGGGACAAGCAGGGGACAAGAAACACTATTCCAGGTACACTGTAGCTGCGTCATGGAGGTGTACTCTAGTCATATCGCTGGCACTGTAGCCACACTGCCTATGTCATCGTCTTTGTCCTCTAGCGTCTGTCTCCTGGATCTTGGCATAGCATCTGTACGTGACGAGGAAGGATGCCGGAGTAGCGCCTGGTGGAGATATGCCGGTCGATGGAGTTGGATGACTCGGTTGCTGTCTCGGTTGCATGAGCTGCTGGTCCTGGAGCGTCTTGTACAGATCCCGGATGAAGGAGCTACAGGGAAGGGGAATATCGAGGCCTCCTGCCCCGATTCGGACTGCGCCTAGCGACCTGGTGCGATTTCGGTCGAGGGATCCACCACGAGCAGAGATGAGCCCGTCCGAGGTAAAGCAGCTGGCCTAGCCGAGCTACGAGTGGCGAGGCGGAGATGGGGGTCTGCCCCGAGGTGCTGGCCTATTCCGTGACGGCCGAGGTGAGCTCGAGGACTGCGGCCTCCGGGGCGAGGTCGAGGACCGCATCCGAGGCGAGGTTGAGGACGGTGTCCTTTGGGGCGATGCTGAGGATGGCGGGCCGTCCGAGGCGAAGCGGGACGGCGGCCTCCGGTGCGGCGCTGCCTGAGGTCGAGGTGATGGGGAGGATGGCCGGCTCAGGCGAGCTCGGGGCGGAGGACCTCGGGCGCATCTGAGGTTGAAGATGCGCCGCCGAGGTCGGGGCGGAGGCCTGCTCCCGAGGCTGGGATACGCCGGCCTGCCCGAGACGCACATGCCGGCCCATCCGAGTGGGGCGCTGGAGGAAATGGCCTGCCAAGGCATGGAGCGGCCTCGGCCCATCCGAAGTGTGGCTAGATCGGGCCTACCGGGGCTGCTGCTGTCTCGGACCGCCCAATGTGCGGCAGACTGATCCGGACCGCCCGGGCTTGGTATCTCGGCCCACCTGAGATATGCATACGCCGGTAAAAGGCCTGTCTCGGCCCTGCCGAGGCTGTTTCGGCCTGGGCACAGCCAGTTCCGGCCCAGACTGCTTTTTTCCTGCCCTTTCCTCTATCTTTTACTGGTTTACTCTCTTTTATTAATACAACATCACCAACAACTTTGGGGTACCCGGGGTTACATCCCCGACATTAGTCCCCGAGGCTGCGGGGGACTCGCAGAGTCGCGCGCAGTCTTACAAAAACAAATAACCAACCAAAATCTCCATATACACGAGCTACTGCGTGTATGGCCACCATTGTAATTCGGTTGTCTTAGCCATGCCCTCCAGGCCAACAGCGACATCCGGTTGACCGAGCTCACCCAAATCAACAACGAGATGGACAGTTTGTGCTGGAAATGTATTGCCTACATGGTCACCATTATACGTCAGTTTTTAGCCCTCCTGGCCTTTACCGAACTCGGATGCCACCAACGTCGGTTCTTAGCCCTCCTGGCTTTTACCGACCTCGGATGTCGCCAGCGTCGGTTCTTAGCCCTCCTGGCTTTTACCGAACTCGGATGTCGCCAGCGTAAGCTGGCCGACATAAACCTGCATGTACGTAGACTACTCTGGGCTTATCACACATGTCTCGGTACCTCGGCCACTCTGGGTATATCACACATGTCTCGGACCTCGGCCATTCTGGGCATATCACACATGTCTCGGTACCTCGGCCACTCTGGGCATATTACACATGTCTCGGTACCTCGGCCACTCTGGGCATATCACACATGTCTCGGTATCTCGGATGCCTGGTAGCCACTCTGGGCATACCGACATAGATGTCTCCAGCCTCTGCTGGTTTGACATACAACCTGCACGGACATATCTCAAAGGTTGCCCTTGGCAAACCAACATAAACAATGATCTGGTACACAAATGACGCCATGATACGTTGGCAAACATAATAAACAGTGATCTGGTATACAGATGATGCCATGATACGTTGGCAAACAAAATAAACAGTGATTTGGGATATGAAATGATGCCATGATACTATGGCAAACCGAAACAAACGGCGATCTAGAGAATACCGATAATGCCAGGGTACCTTGGGTACTTTGAGATAACCAATATAACCATGATACCTCGGATTTCCATTATAACCCGGATTTCCAATATACCTCGGATTACCAATATGACCCGGATTTCCAATATGACCCGGATTTCCAATATACCTCGGATTACCAATATGACCCGGATTTCCAATATATCTCGGATTACCAATATGACCCGGATTTCCAATATGACCCGGATTTCCATTATGACCCAGATTTCCAATATACCTCGGATTTTCCAGGATACCTCAGTAATGAACATTCTCAACAAAACCGATGTCACCTTTCAACGTTAGTCCAACATACATATCATGAAGAATATTTGACGGGAACAACAACTATACTAACCGAGGCAAACTATCTATAGCACTTGATAGAAAATGAATCTAACAACAGTTACTAAGCACAAAGATCTAGACTCAGTTTCGACCGAGTCCCCGAGTTACTTTTCTTATCTAGGAGAAGGTGTAAAACAGTCTGGCTATCCAGTCCCCGGGTCAAGACACTTTACTCCGAGGAAAACAACTAATCAAAGCAAGGTAGAAACGAAGGGGCAGTCCCCGAGCACTGTTTGAGACTATCTAAAAGCATGAGCAGACATATAAATGATACTTACAAGGCCAGGTTGTTGGAGAAGTCTTAATTCAGATTTCCAAGTCTTAACTCGGATTCTCCCAGGATACCTCGGACTTCAGAACACCTCAGACTTCAGAACACCTCGGATTCTAGAACACTTCGGATTCCAGAACACCCCGGATTACAGAACACCTCGGATTCCAGAACAGCTCGGATTCCAGAACACCTCGGATTCCAGAACAGCTCGGATTCCAGAACACCTCGGATTCCAGAATAGCTCGGATTCCACTATAGCCAACTCCAAAATGAGTCAACATACGGGGACGATGCCGATGTTGAGTCCCCGCGTTGATGACGAAGGTCCCATCCGAATTGATCCAGCAAGCGCCACTATCAGCCCCACGGTGGGCGCCAACTGTCGTGGTGGGAACACGCAGATGCCTAGGGGTAGGCTTAGTCTGGGGCCGAACGGACGCTCGCGGATTCGGGAGAGGGTTTGTGCGGTGGAACCGCACACGAAGAACACTGCAAACACAAAGATCTACCCTGCTTCGGGGCCCTCGTGAGGAGGTAAAACCCCTACTGCAGCATCTATCCTACTTTGGTGTATTCTCCTCTCACATGCGGTGTGTACAAATGCTCCTCGAGCTGTATACCTCGAAGTGCCTCTAAGTATGCCTCTAATTACTGCTAATTAAGCTGCTAATCTCCAGAGAGGAGAGCTCCCGTGGGGGGAAATGAGCCCAGGGGCCTCGTGTGCCCGTCCCTTTGCCTCTCCCCCTGGTGCTCTTTATATAGAGAGAGCCCAGGGGACAACAAGGGGACAAGCAGGGGACAAGAAACACTATTCCAGGTACACTGTAGCTGTGTCATGGAGGTGTACTCTAGTCACATCGCTGGCACTGTAGCCACGCTGCCTGTGTCATCGTCTTTGTCCTCTAGCGTCTGTCTCCTGGATCTTGGCATAGCATCTGTACGTGATGAGGAAGGATGCCGGAGTAGCGCCTGGTGGAGATATGCCGGTCGATGGAGTTGGATGACTCAGTTGCTGTCTCGGTTGCATGAGCTGCTGGTCCTGGAGCGTCTTGTATAGATCCCGGACGAAGGACCTACAGGGAAGGGGAATATCGGGGCCTCCTGCCCCGATTCGGACTGCGCCTGGCGACCTAGTGCGATTTCGGTCGAGGGATCCACCACGAGCAGAGATGAGCCCGTCCGAGGTAAAGCAGCTGGCCTAGCCGAGCTAGACGCGTGGCGAGGCAGAGATGGGGGTCTGCCCCGAGGTGCTGGCCTATTCCGGGACGGCCGAGGTGAGCTCGAGGACTGCGGCCTCCGGGGCGAGGTCGAGGACCGCATCCGAGGCGAGGTTGAGGACGGCGTCCTCCGGGGCGATGCTGAGGATGGCGGGCCGTCCGAGGCGAAGCGGGGATGGCGGCCTCCGGTGCGGCGCTGCCTGAGGTCGAGATGATGGGGAGGATGGCCGGCTCAGGCGAGCTCGGGGCGGAGGACCTCGGGCGCATCCGAGGTTGAAGATGCGCCGCCGAGGTCGGGGCTGTCACATCCCAAATTTAGAAACTAAGGAAAACTTAGTTTCACAAGACCCAAAATTCAGAATCAACAGAAACTTTTCGAAATGTTTCACTGATGATTGTGTTTTACTTCCCATTGCTGTGTTTGACCTTGTGTGGTCTTGACTGTGTTGTTGAATTTGTTGTGGTTGTTTGCTTGTGTGGGAAATTAATCAAATATGCTAGAGCATTAATGTTTAAAACACACTCGACAACAAATTTTGAATGTGACTTGAATAAAAACAAACCCTCCAAAATTATTCAACAAATGGAAGTGAAGATCATGAGTTAAAAAAGTGATCTTATTTAATATTCCATCTCTACCTATTTCTCTATTTTTTTTTAACAATTGTCTTATCTTATAAAATCCAGGAGTGAGATGATAACCATCTCATTATCACATTACTCTCTCCTCAAAATATCTAATCTCCAATTACAAAGATATTTCAATTTGTCAAATTGGTTTTTATCCACAAATAACATATTATAACCCTATGAACAAAAATTGTTCAAAACATTTTATTTTTAAATACCAATTTTTGTGGAGCTTCTACATGTATATGGGAGGCTAAATGAATTTTCTCAGATTTTTGTAAAATGTTTTAGCGCCCCAAATAAATCCCCTAAAAGCTACTGGTTTTAAAAGAAATAAAAAAGGACCTGTTTGTGATAGAAAAGAAATTGCCAGGGGCCTTCCTGCAAAATCGTCGTCTTCCTCCTGGAGACACGCCGCCGTGCTTTGCGCAGCCGTGTCCCCGCCGCCCCTAGCCGCCCGGGCCCCTCCTCTCTGCTGCACTGCGAGGAGAACACGATGCCGCACCTCTCGACACCTCTCCTCCGCGGCCGAGTTCCCTCTCCCCTCGCTGTCCCCCAGCTCCCCAGTCCCCCTCGACCGAAGCACATCAATGCCGCCATCGATCTTCTTTTTTCTCTGCACCCCGGCAAGCACGGCACCGCCCAGCCGCCCCTGCCTCCCCTTGACCCCGTAGATGCGCTTAATTGAGCTCGAGCCCCTCCCTGGACCGAGGCCACCGTGCACTACCTCCGCTCCTATAAATCCCCCACCCGAGCTCGCAACCTCGCCACTCCGCCCACCTCTCTACTCTATCTACCCTCTGCTTCGCTTCCCGAAGCTCACCACCCCTCCCTCTTTTCTCTTCTGTGCTCAGGGACGCGCGAAGAAGCTCGCCGTCAAGGAGCCATGACCGGAGCAGCCGCCGAGCTCATCATCGCCACCCTGGACTTCCCCAAGCCGTGCCGTCATCGCCATCGACCTCCCCGCGCTCCCCACACTCTCCTCCGCCCTCTCCATGTCCCCAGAAGCCCCTAGGTGAGCGCCACCTCCTCGCCGCCGTCACTGGCCACGGCAGCGCCGCCCATCCATGGTCGCCACCGGCGCGTTCTCTCCCAACCGTTGGATCTAGATCCAACGGTGCATACCTTTTTGCTATTTAAATTTAAAACCACTAAAATGAGTACTGGACCTCCCTTGTAAATTCCATATCTTGAGATTCATGTGCCCAAATAAATCAAACCAAAATGTTCTGGAAAGCTCAGGAAATTGTTAATCCAGCCTAAGTGGTTTCATCCTATTTAGATCAATAAGAAATAATCAATAATTAAAGTGCCACAGAAGGTTTAAAACACCAAATCATTTGTTTCTGCAAATCTATAAATCCAAATGAGGCCAATCCAATTCTGTTGGCTCAACAATGTGATCACTTAGCTCCCCTAATTTTGGTAGATTTAATTAAGCTTTATTAATTAATTGGCATTAGATTAAAGATTTCCAAGCCTCTCTGGACTAAAACATTTATAGAAAATTACTGGTAAATCCAAATAAGTTAGAACCAATTTTGTTAGGTCACATTTAATCAAGGTTAGTTACCCCTAAGAGGATTTAATTTTTGAATAACATTAACTTGAGTTGTGGCAAAAACTTGATTAATAACTTACTGGATTAAAACAATTATGTGGGGAGTTTAATAACTCCAAATGCATCAAATCCAATTGGGTTATCTTCTAAACATCATTAGCTATCTGTAGGATTTTAGTTTGTATTTTTGAGATCAACAGAACTTAAGTTATGCAATTAAACATGAAGGACTAGATTCTGCCATAAATTAAAACACATTCAAATAATAGTTAATTCAATTAAATCGAAATCAAATTGTGTTGCCTTGTGTGTGCAGTAGCTATATGTGATGCTTGAGAGTTGTTGTGGTGCTTGATTTAGTAGATTAGTAATTGTATGTATCACTTGTTTATGTTGATGTTAGATTATTTTGTATGATTAATATAATTGCCTTGCTTGTTAAACTTAGTTGTCTTGGAGTTGAGTACTAGCTTAAATATCTTGTTAGTGTCTCCACCTTAACTTGGTGAGATATTTTGAATTACCAAGATTAATTGGTAGTTCCACTTTTGTCTGAAGTATTTCCTGATTAAAGAAAAGTGGTTGTTAAGTACCTTTAGTAGAAGATGTCTTGGTGCTCTATGTTTTTAGCATGTGTTTGGTGTTATACTCCTGTGAGTATAATGCCCTTGTAAATGTAGATCTTAGTTTGTTGCTTGATTAAAATAGTGCTATGTTGTGGTTTGTTCCTTGTTTGTAGACCACTTGTGGTTTGGTTTGCTCATTGAGTGTTGTTTTATTTTCATGTTGCGACGCTAGAGATAAACGCTACCGGGGTGGTATTTGGAGAGGATTTATGGAAGAAGGATGAGAGTTTATTTCTTTGATCAATGAGAAGAAGTCCAGGAGCACTATGCTGAAATCAGGCAAGCTATCCTCTGAGCTTGCATTTATATACATCTATTTTGGTTCACAGGTTTTACTTATAAAGAGCAAAAGTGATTTAGGCGGTGTTTGCCACTAAAGCTATGATTTTGAAAACCTTTTTTTTAAATTACAAGTATATTATTTTGACACCCTATATGGAGATATTAGCTGGAATTTCTTTTCCAAAACTATAGGATGGGAAAAATATTGTTTACTCAAAACTCCATTGAAAGTACTTGGATGAGTGTGGAATGCCGTGATATCGGTGTTGAAGTGGAGAAATGGTGATGGTTATGAAAAATGCACATTGTGTCCTTGTACTTACAGAAGAACCAATACTCTGTGCGACCACATTTACCCACCTATGGGAAAGGGCGTAGTCATATAATTTGCTCATATTAGTATGGGACTCCTCAACAACGAGGATGACCTCGTTCCATGAGGGGATGGTCATGGCGACCTACCCCCTGACCTGGGTCCTGGCATCTGAGGATGGGGGATTGAAGGGTTCGCTCGCCGGGCAGAACTACGAGTCCTCACACTTAGGTTTCCCGACGGGGAATCTGGACTGGGTGTTGATGGAAAGGATGATAATTTCGTAGCGGTAGGATCCTATACTAGCATGAGCAAAGGACATGCTATGGTCGGCGGCTTACTTCGCATACACCCTGTATGGCGAGACGTGGCAGACACGATGAGCTGCCGGATGGATGTGGGATAAAAGCGTGCTACCTCTGCAGAGGGTTTAAAACTATTCGAATAGCCGAGTCCTCGGATATGGACAGTTGGAAAGAACTGCTCGGTCCTGTGTGCAAGTTTTAAAATGATTTGAGTTTGAAAGGGAAATGAAGTGGAGAAAGTGTTCCAAAACTATACCAATGAGTTGGTATGAGGTTGTTGGAGGAAATTGGACTATGGTGAGCCATGGTCAGGAACGAGGAGGAGTTTTGGAGAAACAGATAAAAAGGGGATTGTCCGGGGAAAATGTTTGTAAAAGAGATTTCTTACCTTCTTCAACAAAGATGGATTTTCGGGAAAAAGTTTTATAAGAGAATTCTTACAAAGATAGATTTATGGGAAAAAGTTCTAAAAGCCTTCTTTTCTTTTCAACAAAGATTTAGATATGTCTTCTCAAAATAAAGAGTTTTGTTATAATAAAAATGATGCTATTGCATGCTCTTGTCGGGGGTAGTTTTGCGAGTACGTAAATGTACTCATGTTGTGTCCCTGGATATTACCATGTCCAGAGTTCAAGAAGAAGTATGCTGAAGACCGAGAGATCGATGACGTCTTTGCGAACTAGGCCGTCTTCCCAGTCAGCTGCCTGTGTGGTTGTGGCAAATGACTCGGGCCCCACGTTGATTGGTGATTTCCGCTGCAAGAACTTATTGAGGATTATTACTTCAATCAAGTAAGTATTTTGATTCGGTATTTTTGGATGTTCTTTTGATACCAGTTTGATTGTGCTCAGCGACAGACTGATCATGGGATCGCTGATGTTGTAGGCACAAGGGTATTTCGGACAGCTAGTCCGGGGTCCCCACAGACTTGGTATCAGAGCCATCCTGACTGTAACAGACCTTAGTTAGCATGGACGTTAGTTAGGAAAGAAATATTTTGTTAAAAATATATTGTTACCAAAAACATATTTTTATCTAAGGAAGTCCAAAAATAACTTCCACTCTTCTCACCTTCTCAAATATTTCCGAGACTCATCCCTCTATTTTAAGATTTTCTAAGGATTTCTCTACTCCCTCTTACCTGTTCAAAATACTTGACGATGAACCCAAGTGAGACCTAATTAGCTAGCACCTATAAGCAGAAGCTTCCATCACAAGTACTCAACATTCCACATCGAGGTGATTGATCTGCAAATACCAAGATTGTCGAAGTCAACCAAGCAAGAGACCTTCGAAGACCTCAACTCAACATCAACAATTCTACTCAAGTTGCAACTTCGATAATCTCAATTCCTCCCGCTGAAGCCTAAGGTGACAGAGTGAAAACTTCACCAACCATGTCTAACCCAGACTATAGGATAAACCTGATAGGAACTTTGGTTGTACCACCCGACTACCACGAGTATTAGACGCCCGTTGGTACTAAAGGTACCTTGTGTGTTGTTTGTTGGTATGCTTTACTCTGGTTATGTGTTGTTTGTTGTGAGTTCTCTGTTTGTGTGTTGTTTTTCTTGTGTGTGCACAATCACGCCTTGACGGCAACACAAAGTAATCCCGAAATTCTATTTTTGTAAAACTCCTTTTGCCACCTAAAAAGAAACTAATTTTGACCGCTTCGCCATAGTTGCACCTTGTGGCAGATGTAAACCTGCCTAGGAAAAATCTTTCTGAAAATATTTTTCCTCTCATCTAAACCATCTCCCGATAAGAACTGACAGTTCCGCAAGATAGAAAAGACCCCGAACTTTAACCAAATAGCCTGAGATTTTGCAACCTAACCGACAAATCAGATAACGGCCTTCATGCACCATCTGGAGCAAGTGCGTCAAGATCTCGAAGGAGACTGCAATTTTACGCCAACCTCGTAAGACCGAGCCTTACCCGCAAAATTAACTTGTGAAGTTACAAGAATACTACTCTAACTTATCGTATCTAACTTTAGATTAACATCTGACTCAAGTCTACGATAGTACTAACTAATCTTCTAGGACTGCAAGCCTTGACAAGAGACGAGGACATAAGGAGACTCATTTAGAATCGGTAACTAGGAGAACTCAAGGAGTGTATAAGAGTTGCTATGAAGATTCGAGTTCAGGGACCGTAAGAAGGAGGAACTGCGACAAGAAGACTTTGAAGATAGATTTCTCAAGTTGGCAAGGAAGTAAGTAATATACCAGACTATCCTTGAGTATTTGGAAACTCGTATGTCAGAATCTACTATTATAAATCTCTCTAGAACTAGTGTGATATTCCAATGTTCGTGTTATATAGAAGTAGTTTGGTAACAAGCCTCATGAACTTGTTAACAAATCGCTTTTGTATGCTCAAACAATTGAGTGTCACATACAAATAAACGGAACCTCAGATAATCCAGTCCACCTCAGCCTCTGGAATATGAAAAGTAGTTTGATGACAAGACTAGCTACCTTGTTAACAAATTCTTCTCGTATGACTAAGGCAATGGATGTTATAAAAGGCCTCCACATTTTTATACAACTAACTAATAGAAAGCTTCGCTCAGACTAAGTGGATGTCTTCACCCAGGGGTGAAGCAAATGATATTAGATCTCAAATAAAGGACAATAATAATTTTCTTAAACCAAGTATATAACTTAGGAGTTACTCAAGTTCTAAGTAAGAAAATCACATGAAGATTTATAGTGTTTCCCCAAGGATATGATTTCCGAAAGCAAGAAAAGAAAGAGGTGCCAGTGGACGACTCAAAACTAGTTGGTGGAAGGGAGACTTTAGGAAGATATAAGAGTGTTGGACTATAAGATTATTAGTCAGCAGGAACCCTTGAGAATCTAGTGATGAGATCAGAATTTGGTGGATGATGTTGGTAATATCAAAAATTTGGGGTTCAGAATAGAAGTGGAAACTTGGAGTGGATCGATAAGTTAATTGGGATTGGACCGATGAGATAATTGATTAATACTCTGGGGCTAACCAGTTGTGGTCCCCAACCATTGGTGGTTATCTGGAACTAGGAGACGTGACCCTTGATTTAAGGTTTAGAAATAAAGGTGAAAGTTGATGGATTTTTAGGAAGCACTTGCTGATAAAATGATGTTTGCATTGGTTAGAAGCAAGTAAATTAAGAAGAATACTCCGGAGTTGGAATGTTTAGGGTGATTCCTAGCGCAAGTGACCTTGTACTAAATTCTTATGGAATTATAGGAAGTGGTCAAAGATGATTTAGCAAATGAGTAAATCGTTGTATGCAAGAAATAATTGGTGGAGGCTAAGTGAATGTTTATCGGATTCTAGGAATCAATGTGACTTGGTCTAGTAGCAAGACATTTTAGGCGACAGTAGCTTTCAGAGCTTGTCACGCTCTGTTTGGATTATTCCTGGAAAGATCTTTTATCTTTGATTAAGAGGTCAAGGCCCAAAAGTATTGAGATAAAATCTGGATTTGGTTAGAAAGTGGGGCAATTCTTGATGGTATGATTACATGACTGTTGGATGTTTTATTTAGCTTTGATGATATGGTTGTGGGAAAATAACCACCTGGAGGAGTAAGATAATATGAGATATGCCTCTCGGGGAGAAAAATCAATCAAGAAATAATTGGTGGACCACTATGGTTTTTGTGATAGGATATAATGGGAAGATTATGCCTTAAAGGTTTGATGGATATCCGATAGATTGAACTATGATACGATAGAGAGTTATGCCCGAAGAAGATGATGGTGGATTAATAACTTTAGTTTGGGCAAAAGCCATGATTCAATTAACTAGTTGATAGTAGTGGCCTTACCAGAGATGTTGGAATGGCGTTTGAAGACTCGAGAATTAGAGGCCTATGTAAAGTTGGTTGTTTTGGATCTTAAGTATAATGAGTTTGATGTTCAGAGTATAGCACCCAACTCCCTTGAAAACTAACTTAAGCCCCTCAACCAGAAAGTTTTCCCGGAAACCCTAACTATTCTGGTGCACTCTAACTTACTTGTGAAGACCCAGAACCAAAGAAGTCTTTCAGGACCAGCCTTTTTCCTGCCAAGCCGAAGGAAGAAAAGCGTGAAGGAGATTTACCGGAAGTTACTAAGAGGAATCAAACGACGGAAGCACCTGTTGCTGACGACATCAACCACTAAGAACGTCCAGACGCATTTAGAAGTTATAACCTCCTTCTTCTAACTAGAAACCGGAGGGAGTCAAGTGCTCAGACTTGACGCATCCTGAGAACCACGCGTCCCCACCTGCGACCCTAGTAAGGAGACAATACCAGGAAGTGATATCTGCATCAACCCCAAGCACCGAGGAATGACATCCAAGACGAAGATCGTCAAGCTACCCAAGAAGAACAATGCCTCCAAGTCAACCCCAGATGAACCTTCAAGACCCCTTTTAAGGGGGGAAGACCTGCAATGTGTATACCAGGAGATGTTAATAATTAGATCCCTACACCTTAGCCTTGTAGTATCTAAAAGCGATCAACCACGGCTGTCCATTAAAGTCGATCATCAAGTCAACCTGTCATCAAGGAACTGAACTCAGCATAGATTTTTATTGACGAGGAAAGCCTTGCATCATCAAGTTATCAAGATCTCACCTGGCAACCTCACTGAAGGAGCAACGACCGCCGAAGTAGTCAACCCAAAACCCGTGCCCTCGTACTCCCCTGTTACCACCGGGCAAATCTCGAGGACGAGATTTATTTTTAAGGGTGGAAGAGCTGTCACATCCCAAATTTAGAAACTAAGGAAAACTTAGTTTCACAAGACCCAAAATTCAGAATCAACAGAAACTTTTCGAAATGTTTCACTGATGATTGTGTTTTACTTCCCATTGCTGTGTTTGACCTTGTGTGGTCTTGACTGTGTTGTTCAATTTGTTGTGGTTGTTTGCTTGTGTGGGAAATTAATCAAATATGCTAGAGCATTAATGTTTAAAACACACTCGACAACAAATTTGGAATGTGACTTGAATAAAAACAAACCCTCCAAAATTATTCAACAAATGGAAGTGAAGATCATGAGTTAAAAAAGTGATCTTATTTAATATTCCATCTCTACCTATTTCTCTATTTTGTTTTAACAATTATCTTATCTTATAAAATCCAGGAGTGAGATGATAACCATCTCATTATCACATTACTCTCTCCTCAAAATATCTAATCTCCAATTACAAAGATATTTCAATTTGTCAAATTGGTTTTTATCCACAAATAACATATTAGAACCCTATGAACAAAAATTGTTCAAAACATTTTATTTTTAAATACCAATTTTTGTGGAGCTTCTACATGTATATGGGAGGCTAAATGAATTTTCTCAGATTTTTGTAAAATGTTTTAGTGCCCCAAATAAATCCCCTAAAAGCTACTGGTTTTAAAAGAAATAAAAAAGGACCTGTTTGTGATAGAAAAGAAATTGCGAGGGGCCTTCCTGCAAAATCGTCGTCTTCCTCCTGGAAACACGCCGCCGTGCTTTGCGCAGCCGTGTCCCCGCCGCCCCTAGCCGCCCGGGCCCCTCCTCTCTGCTGCACTGCGAGGAGAACACGACGCCGCACCTCTCGACCCCTCTCCTCCGCGGCCGAGTCCCCTCTCCCCTCGCTGTCCCCCAGCTCCCCAGTCCCCCTCGACCGAAGCACGTCAATGCCGCCGTCGATCTTCTTTTTTCTCTGCACCCCGGCAAGCGCGGCACCGCCCGGCCGCTCCCCTGCCTCCCCTTGACCCCGTAGATGCGCTTAATTGAGCTCGAGCCCCTCCCTGGACCGAGGCCACCGTGCACCACCTCCGCTCCTATAAATCCCCCACCCGAGCTCGCAACCTCGCCACTCCGCCCACCTCTCTGCTCTATCTGCCCTCTGCTTCGCTTCCCGAAGCTCACCACCCCTCCCTCTTTTCTCTTCTGTGCTCAGGGACGCGCGAAGAAGCTCGCCGTCGAGGAGCCATGACCGGAGCAGCCGCCGAGCTCATCATCGCCACCCTGGACTTCCCCAAGCCGTGCCGTCATCGCCATCGACCTCCCCGCACTCTCCTCCGCCCTCTCCGTGTCCCCAGAAGCCCCTAGGTGAGCGCCACCTCCTTACCGCCGTCGCTGGCCGCGGCAGCGCCACCCATCCATGGTCGCCACCGGCGCGTTCTCTCCCAACCGTTGGATCTAGATCCAACGGTGCATACCTTTTTGCTATTTAAATTTAAAACCACTGAAACCAGTACTGGACCTCCGTTGTAAATTCCATATCTCGAGATTCATGTGCCCAAATAAATCAAACCAAAATGTTCTGGAAAGCTCAGGAAATTGTTAATCCAGCCTAAGTGGTTTCATCCTATTTAGATCAATAAGAAATAATCAATAATTAAAGTGCCACAGAAGGTTTAAAACACCAAATCATTTGTTTCTGCAAATCTATAAATCCAAATGAGGCCAATCCAATTCTGTTGGCTCAACAATGTGATCACTTAGCTCCCCTAATTTTGGTAGATTTAATTAAGCTTTATTAATTAATTGGCATTAGATTAAAGATTTCCAAGCCTCTCTGGACTAAAACATTTATAGAAAATTACTGGTAAATCCAAATAAGTTAGAACCAATTTTGTTAGGTCACATTTAATCAAGGTTAGTTACCCCTAAGAGGATTTAATTTTTGAATAACATTAACTTGAGTTGTGGCAAAAACTTGATTAATAACTTACTGGATTAAAACAATTATGTGGGGAGTTTAATAACTCCAAATGCATCAAATCCAATTGGGTTATCTTCTAAACATCATTAGCTATCTGTAGGATTTTAGTTTGTATTTTTGAGATCAACAGAACTTAAGTTATGCAATTAAACATGAAGGACTAGATTCTGCCATAAATTAAAACACATTCAAATAATAGTTAATTCAATTAAATCGAAATCAAATTGTGTTGCCTTGTGTGTGCAGTAACTATATGTGATGCTTGAGAGTTGTTGTGGTGCTTGATTTAGTAGATTAGTAATTGTATGTATCACTTGTTTATGTTGATGTTAGATTATTTTGTATGATTAATATAATTGCCTTGCTTGTTAAACTTAGTTGTCTTGGAGTTGAGTACTAGCTTAAATATCTTGTTAGTGTCTCCACCTTAACTTGGTGAGATATTTTGAATTACCAAGATTAATTGGTAGTTCCACTTTTGTCTGAAGTATTTCCTGATTAAAGAAAAGTGGTTGTTAAGTACCTTTAGTAGAAGATGTCTTGGTGCTCTATGTTTTTAGCATGTGTTTGGTGTTATACTCCTGTGAGTATAATGCCCTTGTAAATGTAGATCTTAGTTTGTTGCTTGATTAAAATAGTGCTATGTTGTGGTTTGTTCCTTGTTTGTAGACCACTTGTGGTTTGGTTTGCTCATTGTGTGTTGTTTTATTTTCATGTTGCGACGCTAGAGATAAACGCTACCGGGGTGGTATTTGGAGATGATTTATGGAAGAAGGATGAGAGTTTATTTCTTTGATCAATGAGAAGAAGTCCAGGAGCACTATGCTGAAATCAGGCAAGCTATCCTCTGAGCTTGCATTTATATACATCTATTTTGGTTCACAGGTTTTACTTATAAAGAGCAAAAGTGATTTAGGTGGTGTTTGCCACTAAAGCTATGATTTTGAAAACCTTTTTTTTAAATTACAAGTATATTATTTTGACACCCTATATGGAGATATTAGCTGGAATTTCTTTTCCAAAACTATAGGATGGGAAAAATATTGTTTACTCAAAACTCCTTTGAAAGTACTTGGATGAGTGTGGAATGCCGTGATATCGGTGTTGAAGTGGAGAAACGGTGATGGTTATGAAAAATGCACATTGTGTCCTTGTACTTACAGAAGAACCAATACTCTGTGCGACCACATTTACCCACCTATGGGAAAGGGCGTAGTCATATAATTTGCTCATATTAGTATGGGACTCCTCAACAACGAGGATGACCTCGTTCCATGAGGGGATGGTCATGGCGACCTACCCCCTGACCTGGGTCCTGGCATCTGAGGATGGGGGATTGAAGGGTTCGCTCGCCGGGCAGAACTACGAGTCCTCACACTTAGGTTTCCCGACGGGGAATCTGGACTGGGTGTTGATGGAAAGGATGATAATTTCGTAGCGGTAGGATCCTATACTAGCATGAGCAAAGGACATGCTATGGTCGGCGGCTTACTTCGCATACACCCTGTATGGCGAGACGTGGCGGACACGATGAGCTGCCGGATGGATGTGGGATAAAAGCGTGCTACCTCTGCAGAGGGTTAAAACTATTCGAATAGCCGAGTCCTCGGATATGGACAGTTGGAAAGAACTGCTCGGTCCTGTGTGCAAGTTTTAAAATGATTTGAGTTTGAAAGGGAAATGAAGTGGAGAAAGTGTTCCAAAACTATACCAATGAGTTGGTATGAGGTTGTTGGAGGAAATTGGACTATGGTGAGCCATGGTCAGGAACGAGGAGGAGTTTTGGAGAAACAGATAAAAAGGGGATTGTCCGGGGAAAATGTTTGTAAAAGAGATTTCTTACCTTCTTCAACAAAGATGGATTTTCGGGAAAAAGTTTTATAAGAGAATTCTTACAAAGATAGATTTATGGGAAAAAGTTCTAAAAGACTTCTTTTCTTTTCAACAAAGATTTAGAGATGTCTTCTCAAAATAAAGAGTTTTGTTATAATAAAAATGATGCTATTGCATGCTCTTGTCGGGGGTAGTTTTGCGAGTACGTAAATGTACTCATGCTGTGTCCCTGGATATTCTCATGTCCAGAGTTCAAGAAGAAGTATGCTGAAGACCGAGAGATCGATGACGTCTTTGCGAACTAGGCCGTCTTCCCAGTCAGCTGCCTGTGTGGTTGTGGCAAATGACTCGGGCCCCACGTTGATTGGTGATTTCCGCTGCAAGAACTTATTGAGGATTATTACTTCAATCAAGTAAGTATTTTGATTCGGTATTTTTGGATGTTCTTTTGATACCAGTTTGATTGTGCTCAGCGACATACTGATCATGGGATCGCTGATGTTGTAGGCACAAGGGTATTTCGGACAGCTAGTCCGGGGTCCCCACAGGGGCGGAGGCCTGCTCCCGAGGCTGGGATACGCCGGCCTGCCCGAGACGCACATGCCGGCCCATCCGAGTGGGGCGCTGGAGGAAATGGCCCGCCGAGGCATTGAGCGGCCTCAGCCCATCCGAAGTGTGGCCAGATCGGGCCTACCGGGGCTGCTGCTGTCTCGGACCGCCCAATGTGCGGCAGACTGATCCGGACCGCCCGGGCTTGGTATCTCGGCCCACCTGAGATATGCATACGCCGGTAAAAGGCTGTCTCGGCCCAGCCGAGGCTGTTTCGGCCTGGGCACAGCCAGTTCCGGCCCAGACTGCTTTTTTTCCTGCCCTTTCCTCTATCTTTTACTGGTTTACTCTCTTTTATTAATACAACGGCACCAACAACTTTGGGGTACCCGGGGTTACATCCCCGACACGGGGTCTACTGCTACACAACTATGCCTTTCGGGCTCAGGAACGCAGGCGCAACCTACCAGCGCATGATGCAAGACTGCCTCAAGAAGCAACTAATGGACTATGTACTTCGACGGCTCAAAAAAGAACAAAGGCGCAGGTGCAGGTGTCATCCTCATATCACCAAAAGGCGACAAGCTTCGCTATGTCCTGCATATGGGATTCGAGTTACCATCCAATAACGAAGCTGAGTACGAGGCCCTGATCCATGGCATGCGGATGGCCACAGCCCTCGGGTGCACTCGACTGATGATCTATAGTGACTCGAACCTAGTGGTGCAGCAAACAATGAAGGCCTGCGATGCCATCGCAGACAATATGATCGCCTGCTGTGACCTGTACAACCTAATGGAGGGCAGCTTCGAAGGCTGCGAGTTGCGCCACATAGGGCGCGAGAGCAACGAAGAAGCAGACAGGCTCACCAACCTTGGCGCGACCAAAGCACCAGTTCCACCCGGTGTCATCCTCGAGCGTATTGAGCACAGATACATCAAGCAAAAACGAACATCTCCTACATCAGCCGCACCAGCCAAGAGCAAAGCACCTAGCACAGAGGACCCGCCAGTCGAGGTACTCCTCATTGAGCCAACTTGGACTCAACCTTTCCTCGCATACATACTCCGCGGCGAGGTACCTGAAGACATAACAGAGTCAAGACGCGTCACTCGACGATCTAAAGCATACACTGTCATCAACGGCGAACTATACAAGCGCAGCGTATCAGGTATGTTCCAATGATGCATAGCATTCGAAGATGGCCAGGCCATCCTTCGTGATATTCATGCAGGTACCTGCGGGCATCACGCCAGCAGTCGATCACTCGTAGCCAAATCCTTTCGCGCAGGCTTCTACTGGCCCACAACACTCAAAAATACGGAGGACATAGTCAAAAGGTGCATCGGCTGTCAAAAATTCGCCACAAAGCTGCACACACCCGCATCGGCGTTGAAGACAATACCATTGGCCTGACCCTTCGCCCAGTGGGGGCTCGATATGGTCAGGCCACTCAGAAAAACCTCACATGGAGGGCATACTCACCTTCTGGTGGCAGTCGACAAGTTCACCAAGTGGATTGAAGCAGTCCCTATCACAAGTTCGACTGCCACTACAGCAGTCAATTTCATAAAATCCATCATATACCGCTTCGGTGTACCAAGCAGCATCATCACTGATAACGGTACCAACTTCACGGATGAAGAATTCCGATCCTTCTGCAAAGAGCAAGACATCACGCTCAACTATGCATCCGTGGCACACCCGCAGTCCAATGGCCAAGTCGAAAAAGCCAATGGACTCGTGACAAGTGAAATCAAGAAACGCCTCCTGGTGCCACTCAAAAGAGTCGCGGGTCCTTGGGTCGAAGAACTCCCATCTGTGCTATGGAGTCTACGCACAACTCCTAATGCTTCAACACAGTTCACCCCATTTTTCATGGTCTACGGCGCAGAGGCAATCCTTCCATCAGATGTAAGATTCAATGCACCAAGAGTCGAAGCATACAACGAAGAAGACGCAAGTGAAGCACTCGAAGATGCAGTCGACTTGCTCGAAGAAGCACGCGACACGGTGCTAGCGCGCATAGCTGTCTATCAACAAGACCTCCGCAACTACCACCGTCATCGACTGCGCACCAGGTCCTTCGAGGTTGGTGACCTGGTACATCGACTGAAGCAAAAGAAGGTGCACAAACTCGCTCCCCCATGGGAAGGACCCTTTATCATCACCGAGGTCATTGGTGGTGGAGCATACAGACTGAAGCACGCGAAGACCGACGAACTATCGCACAATCCTTGGAACGTTGCGCAGCTGTGCCGTTTCTATGCTTAGATTGCTCAGTCGCATAATGTAATAGGCACATATGTCGGATGGCTGCAGGTTTCAGACGCGCTCTTTTTCTTACCAGGGTATCTACGGGGGATGGAAGGTTTTTAATGAGGCGGCCTGAAGCTTAACATTCAAAAGTGGAATATAATCAATGTTCCTCCTATCTCTCTATTTACAATTCGTACATACCTCGGCCGCACCTGAAACGGTCGGGGGCTGCGCCATCAAAGACACGAGATTTCGCTCCCTCTAAAAAAAATATCTCAGCCCTACTCGCACGTTCAGAGGCTGGATCACAAAAGTTCAAAAAAGAACGCAAAACTTCCAATTCCCCACTCGCACGCTCGGGGGCTGGGTCTCAAAGCAAAGGTTGAAATTTTAGATATCGCATATAATTCACAGCCCTACTCTGACACTCGGGGGCTGCGCAATTATTAATTCACACTCGAAACATCCTCATAAACCCCACTCGATAGACTCGGGGGCTACGGAAATACAACATAAACAATTCATATTATACACAAGTGGCAAATTTACACTCCCATTGGGAGCGTATCATTAATTTCTTCGACTATGAGTATATGGGATAAAAAGATTTGAGATTATCCTCCATTGCAAGCAATAAAGCACAATCTCGGGGGGCTACTCCCATCGGGAGCGCTGTCGCGCACCCGATAGAATAATGACAAGGTATCAATCGACAAAAGACTCGATTCAGTTCATATGCAAAATTTGATTCAAAATCATACTCAAAAATTTCCCGAGTTGCGTCCGCCGCAAATAACCTCGGATGCTGCATGCACAGTGCAAAGGTAAGACCCGCCGGACTTTCGAGTTGGGCTAAGGACCGTTCCAGCAACGTTAATCGTTAAAACTTTCCGTGTCAGCAGACATGATGAAAAATCCTGACGGATGCGTTGGGTAAATTTCAAAGTTATACTGCAGATCGATTCAGTAAGACATCCACGGCATAGTCGGGTCTGACCAGTTTGTTCCAAATTCGAGTCCGGGGACTCGAGTTTGATTGAAATCTAGTAAGGTTTTACCCGAATGTGTAGTTAACCGGTCCCGATTCGTCGAGTGTATCAGGCCTACTAATCTATTATCCCTTGATTATCATAGGCAAAAACCAAAGTCGATGAAAATACTCGACATAGACAACATGTGCTATTCATACAGGAATTCCAATTATAAATGCAATTACAAAGAATATGACATGCACTTACAAACGAGTCCATGCCCGATTCTTCGAGTCAGACAAGTACTCGGGGCTACTGACAAGGATATACATCCCAGGTACACTACCATAAGGGTACCTGGTGCACGTGTCGACTGAGCCCCAACTATCAAGAGCCTACATGAAGCCCATGACGAAAGGCTCAACAAGATGGAGTACCCTCCAAGATTAGACATATGCATAGTCGGTTTAAACTTTCCTTACATGTAAACAGGGTCGGTTGCGAACTCCCGAGACCCTGCCTATTATATAAAGTCTGGGAGGGCCGCCGATCCAGGACACGCAATACTCGAACCACCAAAAACTTAGCGAGATCGACATCTCGCCAGGACCCCATTGTAGCCCGCATAATCTCACACGATCAATACCAGACAAGCAAGAAGTAGGGTGTTACTCTCCGGAGGCCTGAACCTGGGTAAAATCCCTGCTTTTGCTTGTCAGCTGACGAAACTACCAGCTCTACCACGTTCTCTCCCTCGTAATCTCAACCCTAGGTCCTTAACCATGGGATTTGATGAGTTAACCCACTAGTACAGAACGACACATCGGAAACGGGCCAAAAAGCCCATCGGAAACGGAAAAAGGGTCCGTGTCCCCGACCCTGTCATTGATGTGAAGGCTCTCATCGGCAACGGACAAGAAAAACCGTCACCGATGAGGCTTGATTTTGGCTACGGTTGCCATCCAGTCTCCGTTGCCGATGTATCTGGACATCAGAAACGGAGATTCTGTTTCTGCTCGTTTGCATTGAGGTTTCTTCATAAGCCTAGAGCAGGAATAGATTTGGCACTGGACATTTAAAATTTCACAGCAGAAGCACAAAAATGCTAACAAATTCATTCATAAGGTATAACAAATGTCACCGATACATTGCATCACAAGACAACCAATTACTTATCTTCGTTGTCATGCCTCTCTAAATCTATCATTGACATGTCTAGCTAAATCTATCTATGTCATGCCTCTCTAAACTTATCCTTGTTATTTCCAACTTAATTTATCTTCATGACTTGCTGTTAGAGTTCATGAATTCAATCTTCTTCTTGGACGGCGTCGCCAAAATGTAATCAACTCGCCGCTTTGTCCCCGACCTTGTATTTAGCTCATTTAAATGAGCTAAATGGATCAGCACCATGCTCTGCACATAGTGCAATAAGCGAGTGCTGATGTACTGAAGGTGCCTTTTTTGTAAAGTGGTCACTGAAATGCAAAGAGAGAATATATGACTCCATGTTAGCTCACTATACATCTAGCATAAAGGACATACAACACAAAAGGATGCATAAGACAGAATAACAAACTTACAAATCCATTGCATAGTTGTTGTGTGCGAACAATTATGCCGGACGACAAGCGCACCTTGGCTAAGGACCCGGCTTTTTATACTGTGTCACCGAAATGTACATCTGTTTTGCAAAGGAGATAAGTCAGCCATGTTCTTTTCGAGCGACACTGCGTAGTCGTCCACTCGTCCTCATCGTCCTCGGATGTATTACAACCCTAGTTCTAGATCTGTTCATGAGTGTCTTATGGAAGAAAACCTAAGCAGAACAATGACAACAACCCTAGTTCGTCGGCACGACGGCCGGTCACAAATAGATGTATTACCTTTGAGATGCGCGCCGCCACGGTCGGAGGAGAAGAAGATGCGCGCCGCCACGGTCGGAGGGAGGGAGATGCGCGCCGCCACGGTCGGAGGAGAGGAAGATGCGCGCCGCCACGGTCGGAGGGACGGAGATGCGCGCCGCCACGGTGGAGCTAAGATCTGGTGCTGCGTGGAGGCGCCGCCACACTTTGAGAGTGAGGCTGAGAGTGAGCGATAGAGTTTAGAGTTGTGTGAACGGCGCATTTATAGCAAAGTAGAACATCGGAAATGGAGGGTATAAACAACCGTTTCCTTTGATTTTTTTCACTGACACACTGGGCTTATACTGATCTCTACTAGTATTGAAGTTGAAGAACATAAAAATAAATAACTATAACTACTCCTCGGCCTCCGTCTTCTCCTGCTCGTATGCGAGGAGAGCCGCGTAGTCGTCCGTGTCGTCGTGCGGCTCCTCGCCGACGATGTCATCGCCACCCGTGCGCCCCTCCCACATCTCGTCGTCGTCGTAGGCAGGATCGTCGCGCAGCTCCGGCGGGAGGAGGAGCCAGCGGCTCTGAAGCAGCTCAACTCTTTCCGGCGGCATAGGCACCGACGCGCGGTTGAGGTGCCAGCCACCGGGTAGCCGAACCTTTGACCATGGCACTGGCCTCCTATATTGCCAGTGCCGCTCCGCGACGGCCTGCCCGACGATGACGCGGTTACATCCAGGCGACCGCGGACGAGCGTCTCTCCGCCGCGGCGAGCGGCTGCGGTCGCGGGCGCCCGATGACCCGCGTCCTCTTCCGGCGGCATAGGCACCCTCCTGTGGTTGACGCGCCAGCCAGCGGGGAGGCTAACATTTGACCAGGGCACTGGCCTCCTATATTGCCAGTGCCTCCGCGCGACGGCCTCCGGCACGACGACGCGGTTCCAATTCAGCGAAAGCGAGAAACTGCTACGGCGAACGCCCGAGGAGTTGCTAGGAGTATCCATGGCTGCGGCGAAGTGGCGTACTGAGATAGCAGGGAGATCGTGGGTTTTTAAGGAGTAGTGGGCGGTGCCGCAGCGTCACTACGCCACTACGCCATAGCAGTTACTCCGCTCGCATCGAATTCCAAGAAGATGGAACGTGTCCACATTGCACACGGACACACAAAAGTCTCCGTTGCTATAAAGGCACATATCAGAAACGGAGCCAGAATTAAGACCGTTGCCAATACTATGGGTAACGGAGTAAATACTTTCTCCGTTACCTATGTTTACGGGCCAGCCATGGCCCAGGTCAGGTTTGTACGCACTGGCCGCGCGGAAAGCGCGATTCTCCGTCGCCTAACGCCTGCCGTTTCCATAGAGGGGTATCCGATGTGTCGTTCTGTACTAGTGACCTCTCGTCAGCCTCCCTCTGTCACGCCGCCCTGCCTAAACTCCGGGCGGCGTGTTCCAACGCGCAGCGGCACGCTGCGCATCAACAACCGCCGCCCCGCGTCGCTGCCCCGCGGACTCTTCCGCCGCCTCGTCAAGCCCAAGACAGAGGGCAAGAAGAAGGCGTCGGAAGAGTGGCAAGCGCCGCCGGACTACCTCAGGGCGGCGACCAAGATGGGGGCGCCGGAGGAGGAGTTCCCCGGCGAGAGGCTCGCCCTCGAAGCCTCGTTCAACGAGGTTCTCCTGGCACCGGATGACGACGCCGACGAATGGTCGGCGAGGATGTACGCCGAGAAGGAGGTGGAGCGCCAGCGGGAGTGCCGCGAGCGCGCGGCGGCTACTGGCGGCCGTCGCGTTCCGCCTCCGCCGCCGCCGCCGGAGTACTACATCCTCGACCCGAGCGACGAGGATGAGGACGCCCCCAGCGCGCCCGGGCCGAGCAGGTGGCACGGCGGAGATGCCGGCGAAGGCCCCAGCAACCCCGCTGGGAGCGGCTCCGACGGCGACGGCGGCGACTACACCGTGTTCTACAGCCAGTTGGGCATATAGAACGGCGTAGATCGCCAAGTTATCTTTTATTATGTTTTTATTTTAAGTTTGTAATATGTAATCGGCGAATTTTTGCCATATATGAATGAAATTCGCCTAGTTTGCCATATTTTTGTCTTTTTGAATATTTGGGCCGAAGGCTTGGGTTTGGGCACGGCTGGGAAGCGGGCCACCCCATAAACCAGAATAGCCCCATTGCCCCCCAGGCGGGCCAAAATAGCGCCGTTTTTCGGCCTGGGGGGGGGGGGGCACAACGGCTGGAGATGCCCTTAGCCGCCTCAGCACCAGCCACAACACCCAAGCCCAAGCCACTCTAGCTAATTTCGGAAAACCTCGTCCCGTAAAACCAATTTTGGGTGTCCCCGAAAACTGGTTTGTGGTATGGCGTGGGCTCGAGCAGAAAATATTCGGTAAATTCGTAATGAAAATTTAAATAAAAAAGTTCCCACGACATGTCAACTAACATTTTCAAGTTCATCAAGCTTCTTTACTTGGATATAACTAATAAAAATTAGGCATAACTAAACTAAGCTAGATCCCGATGGTCTTGTTCTTCACCGATGTACTCATTTGAAACCAAGTCAGTGTAGGAATACGACTTGCGCAGCGCCAACGAGCTCGTACGCCGTCCACCACCGCCTTCGTAGCAGCAGCAAGTTCATTGTCGGCGCGGTCGGTCCGCTGTAAGGGTGGAAAGATGTGCACCAGAGAATATTGAAGCCAACTGTCATGGTTCGCCCGCCGCCCCATGGAGATCACCACCTCGTCCTTCGCCTCTTCCGACACCTTACGGGAGCTACCCGCCTCCGCATTGTGCGAGCGGGGGAGCGGCCTGCTCATAGGCGCCGTCTGGAGGGAGCAGGCCGACCCATCTGAGCCCTCGAAGGTGGCCGCGCTTGCTCGCGCCGGCCGAGCGGCGGCGATGCTCCTCCTTCTCCTCCTCGCCTGGAGACGGATGACCTCCGTCGCGCCCGCCAAGGACCGCACAGATCCCACGAGGGAATAGAAAAGTTAGATTTACATGCCAGCCACTGTCGCGAATAGACTAGCCCGCCATCGATCTATAGGAAAAGTGTTGCTCGCTAGAGCCCGCTAGCAGCTGTGCAAACTAAATTGCGGCGGACATAATCGGGGTAACCCTAGATGCCTATGATACCGTTCATATAGTGCGGGAGGCATGCTTATTCGATCTTTGGAGAAACTTTTCCGATCCCGACCTATATGCGATACGTGCTCAAACCGTAAAACTGAGTTAAACCGTATATCCGTCAGAATTTTGCGCGTCGAGCTTATTCGGGATATGCGAGATGTTGAGGAGAACCTGCCTGCATGTGGTAGCATGGTTAGGAGGGTCGTTGTTCCCCCAGCCCACCAGAGTTCAAATCACATATTTGACATTGGTGTTTCTCGTTTAGCCGGAATATTATTCAGTGCGAGGCGACGTTCCCGTCGACAGCGAGGCGCCTGTGGTGACTTCGTCAATCTCAAGACCCGACCGCCGACTCAGTCTTTCAGAGGTGCTCATAAGGGCAAGGTGTGTGCGCATGTTCATAGGGGTGTATACACGTGTATGTGAGCATCTACGTTATACTGTGTTTAGAAAAAAAAATAGAGATGTTGAGAGCATCTCCACCGGCACCCCCCATTTGACCGGCCCGACCCAAATTCTGTCCGACACCCCCGAGCAGGCCCACAACTTTGGAGGCCCTCTCGGTGGTGCCAGACAGTGGCCGGTCAAGCGCCCCGACAGGTGGAGCCCGCCTGCCAGTGACACGAGGGGGTTGCGATTATGACGCCGTGCAGGAGGCCGTGCTGGCGTAATGGCGCCCACTGCGCCGGGACGCGATGCGTCGGGGGCGGCGTTCCCCAGGCGACGCGACGGGACGGCGTTGCGCCTTCCGCACGCGCCAGCGCCAGCCAGTACCACGCGCTGGCGTTGCGCTTTCTCCATGCGTAGCATTTACGCTGGCACACCGCCCCTTGGCCAGTCCCCGGTGTATAAAGCCCTCGTCCCTTACCGCAGACCTCACACAATCCTTCTCCATCCTCCTCCCTCTCTTCGGCGTATCGTTCCTCTCCAGCGCCTGGAGCGAGCGGTTCCGGAACGAGCGCAACGCCAAGCTCGCGCGCTACGACGGCGCGCTAAGGCCTACGCGGTTCAACACCGCCAGCCGACACTTCTGGTGGGACGCCACGCTGCACATGGTGGCCAGTGCCATTGCGGCTGCACAGACGCACACCGCAACTGGGAGCGACATCCCATTTCGGCTGCTACCACCGGAGCGACGCGTCGTTCCCAGGGCGCGGGCAAACGCCTGCCACCGGGTCAAGGAGGAGCGCTGCTCCCCGCCACACGGAGGAGGAGGCGGCGGCGTGGTCATCCTTGACGCGCCACGACGTGGCCCGGTCATCCACGACTTCAGCCCGCCGAGGCGCAACGTCAGCCCCCTCCCCGCGGCAGCATGTACGTTCCCGTGGAGGTGGTGCCCGCGGGGTACCATGTGTCGTCGGCATTGCGTGACAAAACGCACGACGGCGACTGCCCTGGTTTAAGCTGGGTGCTCGTTGCGTCGGCAACAGAGCTCGAGGAGGAGTCGCCGGGTTTCATGAAGACCATCGAGATGACGGCACAACAGGGTTCCTCCGGCAGCGGCAACTGCGACGCTTCCACCTCCCGCGCAGCCTCCTCCTCCACGCTGGTGTACGTCGATGACGACGACGGCGGCAACGACCAGGATAGCCTCGGCTTGGAGTAGGTTTAGAGTAGGGACGCCGAGCTGGCCGGCTTTGTTTAAATTTCGTTCAAACCTTGTAAAATATAACGAAATTTGAATGAAAATTTTAATATGTCAAGTTTCGTTTGTTTTTATCTTCGTTTTGGGGTGTTGGTGGGGAGGCGACATGGAAATGATCGGACGGTCCCAAGGCCCAAACCGTCGCGGTAGATTCCCCTCCTTGGCTTGACCTCTTCCCACCTCACCCTCTCGCTGTCGCGCGGTCGCCTCCCTCCTCGATCTCCTTTCTTCTCCCCCCTTTCCCCTCACCGCTTTTCCATTCGCATTCCCCATTCCCTCCATAAAACCCAACCGCGCAACTGCCCCACTCGCCACCCATCCCAACGGCCGCGCAGCACAAACAAGCCTCCTCCTCCCCGCCGCCGTCGACGCCCTCGCCGCCGCGATGGCGTCCTCCTCCACCGCCACCTCCTCCGCGCCAATGGGGCTCGGCCTCGGGCTAGGGTTAGGCGCGATGGGCGGCCTGGGCCTCCTCCTCCCCGCCGACCGGGAGCGCGACCCGGAGCTGGAGCCGTGCTCTCCCCCCAGGGCCGTCCTGCGGCTGCGCGGCGCCGTGCAGCACTACGAGTGGGGCAGCCGCGGGGACGCCTCCCTGGTCGCGCGCCTCGCCGGGGAGGTAGGCCAGGGCCGCCCCTGCGCCGAGCTCTGGATGGGCACCCACCCGGCCGCCCCGTCCTCGCTCGCGTCCGACTCCGGCGAAGAGGTGTCGCTCAGGGACTGGCTGGCGCACAACCCGGCCGCGCTCCTCGGCCGCGCCGTCACGGCGCGCTGGGACGGCGACCTCCCTTTCCTCTTCAAGGTGCTCTCCGTGGCGCAGCCGCTCTCCATCCAGGCGCACCCGGACAGGGACCTCGCCAGGGCGCTCCACGCCCTCCGCCCCGCCACGTATCGTGACGCCAACCACAAGCCTGAGATGGCCGTCGCAGTCACCGAGTTCCGCGCCCTCTGCGGCTTCGTCAGCATCCAGGTTCGTGCGCCTGCGTTCCTTCCGTTCCTCGCGTGCGCGCGTCGTTCACGTCGTGCTATCGCGTGCCTCCTAGCGTTGAATGCACGATTGATTTCGTTTTGGACCGATCTGCGATGCTTCCGATGGTTTGGTTTAGTGGTTGACCTGGGATTATTAGTGGGGACAGCTCTGATGCTGTGAGTTAGTTACTTAGACAAGTTTTTAGGCGGTAGGTGGATTGTTTATTTTTCGTGATAAGCAGATTCCTTATATGAATCCGGACTGGTTGGTGGGGTGAGCTGACTAATGTCTAAATGCCAAGTGCGGTAGGGATCTGGCTGCTAACCAGTTTATAATTACATAGTTGATTGAGATTAGTAACAATAGAATAGTGGAACTGATCGCTGACAGCCCAACGATCGACTCTTAACGGTGTTCGCTCAAAGTGCCATCTCCACTTTTGTGAGCAATTGTTGTTTCATTATTAGAAAATATTGTCTGAAGAAGTGATTGAAAACAGACCACGCACATGCTGGCAAATCACTTGCCTATCATGACGTACCGTGGTCCCTTGTTCAGCAAACAGTGATGCCGTCCAGCTAGTTGATCTGGATATCCCCCAGACGGCATGGCATCTTAGTTGTTGGCCCCATGAACCCATTCTGTCAATATCATCCAGCGATGTGCTTGGAAAAGTATGCTGGTTAGGTAGGTGGCAGGCAATTTGTGAATAGCAAATGCCGCCGTGCAATGGGCATTGCCTGCTGTTTATTTGACTGAATTTTCTATGTCGCGATAGATGTTTGATGGCATAACAGGTGGATAAATAATAGGGTTATTAGGATAATTATTGGATGCCTGTAAAATGGTTATGGTGAAGTTCAGATTCTTCTTGGTTAGGGGTTGCTTAAGTATTGTATTGGCATTCCAGCTGTCTTGACTGATGATTAAATAGTTACATCAGTGTATTTTATGGTGGGAATTAGGTAACAGAGCAACCTTTGTATTCATTTTGAGAGAACTATCACGTCTTGTAGAAAGTAAACCCTTTCTATTAAAAAACACCTCAAAATCTATCTTGAATTGGTTATATTCCTTCCAAAAAGGATGCAAGGTTTGTTCGGACAGTGCAAACACCCGATTGTTGACAATGTGTTCTACGCCATAAACTCTGAGCTTTTGAAACTGTAAGAACTAATTAAGCATCATTCAGTTTAGAATTATGTACTGATTTATTCATACTGTGGCCCAGGAGCTCAAGGATGTTTTGAGGACTGTACCTGAGGTTCGAATGTTAGTTAACAAAGAAGATGCTGCGAAGCTTATGACTGCCAAAGAGCATGATGGAGGCATTGGAGTAAGGTCATACCTGCAATCAGCTTTTACTAAGTTAATGGCAACAAGCAAAGAAGGAGTTTCTGAAGCAATTTCCAAACTCAAGAGTCGCCTGAATGGGGAGAGTAAGGTAAAAATCTTTGCCGAATTTCATGTTCATTTGAATAACTACAATTTGCGTTCACTGGGAGGTTGATGTCATATTCTTTCCTCTCCTAGTGCTCTATTATTTCTGTATTTTTTGTCCATGTTCGTGTGTCTACCATCAGTAGCTCTTCCATTTTATTTCTAAAAAATGATGGAAGTGAACATATGTTAAGTAAAAGCACGGTTGAGTGTTGCCAACCAGAGTCATGTAGGTCATTCATGTTGTAGATGGTACGATAAATTGTTGAGATCTCCAAAAAATGCACTGTGTGATTAGTTAACAAATGCCTTGATTATTTGGATTGTCAGTGTTTTGAGGCAATCCAGGTTCCTATATGGCTATATCTAAAAAAGGTTTCTGGCCAACGGTATAGTACAATAAAACTAGATAAATATGGTTGATTGACTGTTTGCAAATATATGATGGATGTGCTATGCCTGAAAAATAAGCAAACATGATTTTTATGAGCTGCTTCAGAATAACATGTCAATTGACTGAAGGGATGAGGATTATCAATGTTTATTGAACCACTCTGATAGGAGTAGAAGTGCTTTAACTACACAGTAGTGTAGTTCATTGTTCTAAGATCCTATGTGTGAAACTCCTATACACCGAAGCACCATTTTATTGCAACTGTATAAGATTCAGTTAGTATCAAGTTGGGTAGGTAACTTGGAAAGTGATGGCTGTGAAGATTCAGTAAAGATGAGTCAATGCACCTAACTGGGTAGTAAGTAACTATGGTTGGATTGTAGCCACCAAAGTGATAGCAATGCTTGCTAAATTTAATTATTCAGTTATAGCATAGTGGGCAGCCAACATCATGTTGGTAATGCATGTCCCAAGTATTCAGTGGAAATTAGGTTCTTAAAGTTCCCAGTAAGGTACTAACTCTTGCAAAGGTTCTTTCCCTGTGAAGGAGTTTTCCTAATCGAAATATCTTATCAAGTTTTGTGTTGCATGCATGGAGCCAGCAGTTAATCTGAAAGCTAGTGTGATCATAAGATCCCTTTTTGTTATTGTTATCTTCGTCCTTTTCCCCATAGCTCATTGGCTTATTTTCTGCCACTTCATCGTGGTGTCCTATGTTACTTAGCATCACGCCATGCGGAATATACTTATGCAGCTATTTTTGTTTGATGAAAAAAGTCATATATATTTCTGCATACCTATTTTGTAATTCAACTGTTTGCATTCATGTCTTGTCCCATTCAGATTAGAAGCATTACAGAGAAGGAGCAACTAATTTTATCACTGGAGCAGAAGTACCCAGGAGACGTTGGCGTTTTATCGGCGTTTTTCTTTAACTATGTTAAGCTCAGCCCTGGTGAAGCACTCTACATTGATGCCAACGAACCACATGCATATCTGTCAGGAGAGTGTGTTGAATGTATGGCCACCTCTGATAATGTTATCCGTGCTGGTCTGACTCCTAAGTACAAAGATGTCCAAACTCTTTGCTCCATGCTGACATACAAGCAGGTTTGTTTTTCTCGTTCCTTACTGCTACTGTCCTGTTTATAATCTTGATTCTTTTGGCGTGCAGTTCTCTAAAATGCTATCCACTATTTCCTAAAGTAGTAAACCTTTGATCTTGTGCATGCAGATGTTCCCAGAAATTTTGCGAGGAGTTCCTGTACAGCCTTATGTAACACGTTACACACCCCCGTTCGATGAGTTTGAAGTCGATCGCTACTTGCTACCTCAAGGCGAATTGGTTACCATGTCACCAGTGCCCGGCCCATCCATCTTTCTTGTCATGACTGGGGAAGGCGAGATCCAGTCCGATGGCATGCCTGACGAAGGAAAAGCGAAGGAAGGGGACGTTTTCTTCGTGCCAGCGCGCACCGAGGTCAAGCTACTTGCTTCTGGCCCCGGACACTTGCAGCTGTACAGAGCCGGAGTAAACAGCAGATTCTTCTGTTGATATGGATGAGCATGCAAATCGGTAATCTCCGAGGGAGGGCCAGGGGTTGTTGCAAGAGGGATCACCCAGTGTTTTTATAGGACAGCGATACCGGCTTTACATACAATATATCAAGAATACTGTACTTGTTGCAAGGAGGTTAGTTAGCCAAAGTTATCATAGTGTATAGGCAAATCGAGAGCAAATCCATTCGTTCATATCTTAATCATGTTTATGTATTCAAAGGCATTTAGTGTTCAATAAGCTGGGGGAAGCAAATGCAGTCTGTTGTTCAACTGTCTATTTGTGTAAATGGAAATTGGAAAGGATGGAGGGAGGTTACTTACTTTGTATCAGAAAGAAAAAATGAATGAAAAATGAAAGCCTCGCTGTCTCGTGCATGATTTTTTTTTACATGTCCCTGATTTTTACTTGATTTGGTGGTGCAGAAATTGGGCAACGCATGTTTTTGTTCCCATCAGAGGTATGTCCCTGCCTCAAGTTCAAACCACAGAAAATGGTGCGACTAACATGCACTACACTCGAACGACATGACAGTTAAAACAGATTTCCAATTATTCATGTTGATAATCAAGATTGTATTTTGTTGTTCTAGTACTTCAATTGTTAGCTCATTAGTCCGCAAAGAACAATTGTTTCTGTGAAAATACAAAAAGTACGACGGACTCGTAGTTGGTCTTTCCGGCATGTCCGGCGAGTCTTCTCGTGTTTTGTTTGCAGAGGAATCGGAGCTGCCATGAAGCTTGGTGGTGACGACGGCGCGTGGAGGGTGTCGTTCCGGGGGTTCAGTTGGAGTCGCTTGGGCTGCTTTAATGGTAGTCTTTACATTCTCTCTTTCACTAGTAGTATTGGGGAGGAGTGGACTCTAGGGATACTACTAATTGATTGAGTAATCGAATTGTTGTATAAACTCTTTTTTTAATTGATCGTTTTGCATTAATTATTTTTTCAAACGTTATTCTTTAATCTTTTTCTTTAGTTTTGTTTCAGACTCGGCAACCTCAAGGGTTCTTCCCTTCTCGGAGGGGTGTGTGTGTGTTGTTTGTGTAGGTGGCCAGGTTGCTGGGGTGCGCTGTTGGCAGCGGTCGTGTTCCACGCCACGCTCTTTGCCGTGGACACTTTCTGACATTTTTGATAAGGACATGCACCATATAAAATGTACTATCAGCAACGATCTACAGTAGCTCTCATTTATTTTTTTATTTCATAAATATATGAAGATCCACCTCCACCACAGTAGTATAGCCGAAGGACAACCAACCAGGACATTCAATGTTTCAACATAATTTTCCGACCCATATCCATTGCAATTACATCATGCCAACCGATAAATGTTTTATCCGAAGCAATCAACATATAGACTGATGACGACAAGAGTCTTCACTTCATTACTTAGTTCTGTAGCCCTAATGATTTTCCTACGATTCTTTCCTAAGTTCTTATTTGCCATTCTCGCTTATGAGTCATACTCCGTAAGTTAGATTTTGGGCTTGTGACAATATTCAGCTCATATGATAACACCCAGAGGATTCCTGGGACATAGTAAGTTTTTCTTACATATTGACGCGTCATAATCATATTACAAGAAAGTGGATAACAAAAATTCACAGAAAGTTTCTGATATCTCGGCATGTTAATCTTTTCAGGGGTGATAGGACTCTAGACTAAGCTTTCAAGGGGATCTTCTTAGTCAGATTGGATGTACTTGGAGGGCTAAGAAACTCATATTCCATCACTTTACGGACTTCTTCAATGGTTCAATCATCTTGGATATGTGAATATTTTATATTTCAATATGTACAATATTGATAATGAGGTAACCTTAACGTAAAGCATACTTAAACTCCTTTAAGGTAATGGAAGTTTTGGAAAGAGAAAATGACTTGAATTTGCTGTTGCATCAGTAATTCCTGATGTGTTAGAGAAGGTTTTGTGTAGTAACATCGCACTGTTGTGTGTTGGAGCATACATCTGATAGGCCAGCGACAGGCCCACACCAAGCGTGATTGCGGTATGCGGTGTTAAGCAGCGAGAATGTGACCCTTCCCGAACCTAAATGTAACGCCCCAATTTTGGGAAGCTAGAAAAATACAGTTGTTAGAGAGTCAAAAATCAGGGGCAACAAAAACTTTTTAAAATACTTCACTAATGCTTGTGTTTCTCTTAGCATTGCTCTGTTTAACTTTGTTTGCTTTGTTGTTTGAGTTAACAACCCCTGATTTTTTTTACCAGCCTTTGAACTCAACTAGTACAACATATCATTTAAATGTTGATGATCATGCCATGACAAGAAAAATGATCCTTATATCTTCTCTAAATCTTATTTTGGCCAACTCCTTTTTCAATGATGTTTTGATTTTATCAACCAACCAAAGACCTACTATTTGAGAAAGTAAAAGTATTCCAAAATTTAAGTGTTTCCAAAACTATGGAGATCTATCTCCTACTTATTTTACACCTTGACGTGTTGCAAGTATCAACATATCTTATTTTAAAGCTCCTATTTTCAAAACACCTTTTTAAAATGATACAAGTTGGAGATATATTACTCCTATAGTTTTCTTTATCAAACCTTTTGACAGCTATCAAGTTTTGAGTTGAGATATTTAAAAAAAACACCATCTTGTCATGATTAGGTGTGATCACTATTTCAACTAATCATATTAAGTGTTATGTAAATTGTTGGTTGTTATTTGTTTGTGTCTGATCACCGTCTCACCAACTCTTTGACTGTTTTGATATTGGTTGTGATATTAATTTGCTTGTTTATTGCGGCTTGTTGAATGGATTGATTTGTGTTGATTTGCTTGTGTTATTTAATGATATTGGCTATTTTCAAAAAGGCTAGAGTTGCTTATTAAATTATTTTGTGAACAAGAGTATTTCCTAAAATCTTGAGAAAAATACCTGACATGCCCATGGTCATGTTTGACCTAAATGAGCATACTTACCCTCTTTCCTAATTCAAAATCTTGAAGAACTTTGACCAAAATGTCTCTGGACCTAATCTTCTTCTCTGTTAAAAGATACCCTATCTTGAGCCTCACCAAATCTTTAACATTGGTCAATTTGGAAATGCAACTCACCTAACCTCATCCTCATCACCCCTACTTACCTTGTATAGCATTCTTGAAGATTTTCAAAAATGTTTGACCTTTAGTTTATGTAACAGCCCAAAGTTCGGAAACCTAAAAACCCGAATAAAATTTTCGCTTTTGTGTTGCATTGCATCATGGCATCCACTTTTAACTTGCTAAACAACACACAAATGGTGTTGGCACCATTTAAAACAAAATGCCAAAACTTGCTATAACAAATCCCAAATCAATGGAGCATTCAAAACTTGCAAACAAATTGTGCTTGTTTTGATAAACATGGATACAAATATCAAATCCATATTTATCAAGGAGGTTCCACGAGTTCAAATAATACTTTTGCACTTGCACCAAATTATGAAAGGAGCAACATTTTCAAATTTAGCAAAATGCCCATTTTCAAACCTCTGAACAAATGTTGTCAAAAACATTTTTGTTGACCACACCAAAATTTGGGGAGCCTCTATATTGTATTGGGAGGCTACTAGATTTTTCTTACATTTTTACAAAATGTTCAAATGCCTCTTCTAATTCAAATAAGCTGCTGTCCAGATGTTAAAAGCAGAAAGGACCCGCTTGTAATTTTGAGAGGACCTGTCCGTGAGAGAACTAAACTCCCAGGGACCTATTCGTAAAACCAACACCACCTACCTCTGTAGCGACCGAGCCATGGCTCGGGCCGCACAGATCGTCGCCATGGCCACGCCGCGATGCCGCGCCCGGGCCCCCTGCCCTGCCTCTCCTGCGAAGAAGAGCACCCGAGGCCCCCACCTGCTCCCTATCCCCTCGGCCTCGCTCCCCTTTTCTCCCCCGAACCGCGCCATGGCCGCACCCAAGGCCGAGCTTCGCCTTCGCATCGCCGGCGACTGAGGAGCTCCCGAGCCAAGCTAGGACCACCGAACGCTCCGCCGCAACGCCCTCGTCCTCTCCCCCCAAGGAATCGACGTGGGGCCGCTGCTGCTGTCGCCGCCGTCCACTTTTTCGCCGCTGCTATCCGAGCTCGCCGCCGAGCTTCGACGGACGCGTTCGTCGCCTCTAGCCCACCCCGTGCCTCGCCGTTGCTTCGAGCGTGTCCGTGGTGAGCCCCCGAACCACCCCTTGCCCTTCCCCTCCTCTTTCCCTCGCCGTAGCCGCGTGCCCACGCCGGAGTTCGTCGCCGTAGTCGTCGTTCGTCGCCCGCTCGCTGCCCGGCCTTGGGGCCGGCCTAAACTGGCCAGGAGGCCGTTCGCCTCGGGCCACGGCCCGGCCCACCAGCCGGCCCAGACCGGTCAGGAGGCCGGTGGGCTCTGTAACTGCTAGCCGTTTCTTTTTTTTAGGATTTCTGTTTTTCTGTTTTCTCTCCCGTCTGCGCGTGAGTTCCCGCTACTCTCTCGCGCAACTCCGGACATCGAACCACATTGAATCACACGATCCCTCCCTCGCTTCCGAGTTCGAGGAATCGATTCGACAAAATTTAAATAAATTAAAAGCACATAACTAAAAGAGAGAAGTTAACAAAAATAATAACTTTTTATCCGGACTTCAGAAAATTGTGTTCCTTATACCAAAATGATCAGAAAAACCTGAGTGATCCAAAATCCTCATCTTCATGCATCATTGATCACAATTACAATAATGTGCTCTAGTAGTAATTATAATCACTAAGTTTAAATATGGGGTTTATTCCAAATAATGCAATAATATAATGGGGACCCCATTTAACTTGTTGGTCATGTTCAATGCTTCTAGGGTGCATCTAAAATGTCATGTCATCATTTTTGTATGCATTGCACAATTGCCATGTGTTGATTGTTGTTTTTGCTTTCCGGTGTTGTTTGCTCTCCGGTAGATCACGAGTTCGGAGTTGAGCATCATTACTCCGACGAGCAGTTTGACTACCTCCCTCAACAAGGCAAGCGTAATCCCCCCTCTGAGCATATCTTATCCTATTTTCCGCAATTATTTTCTCCACTATAATATTGCATGCGGTTCTAAATGTCTTTTGCCTGGATTAGAGTATCCTACTAGTTGCATTAGAATCCTGTTGCTAATACCTGTTTTACCTTCCTAATACCATAGGGTTGTATTGTTGGCCATGGAATACTTACTATGCTATGCAAGTGCTTAGCCATGCTTAGTGGAATGCCTAGTGGTACTAAGGATGGTGAATGCTGGAAACAGGTGTTAACTTGTGACAGTGATGTTGATGGTGGAGAATGGTGGAGATGGATAATAAAATGCTAAGAAGGTGGGGATGAGAGGCCACTGTGGTTGTGGTGTTTTGTCTCGTTCTCGCCGCCTAGGTGCGAGTTCTTTACCTCTTGAACCAAGACTGAGCGTGCAATCATGCGTGAGGCCTATGCATTTGCAGGAACCCTCATAGACTAAATAACTCGAGCGGGGCTAGCCAGGGTCCTCTAGTTCGGGCTTCCATTTGCGCGTGCGTGATGATGGTGGATTTTGAACTGATTGAGGAGTGTGGTGCTAGGAAAATGAGTGGCCACCGGGCACGGTGTCGATGATCCTGCTTCGTCCTCACTGATGATCCTGGGTTAGTCCTTAACGAGGGAGAAGTCGACACCGCTCCCACCCAGCCGGCTTTCCAAGGAAGAGAGCTAATGATCAGGTAATGGGCCGGACGGTACGCGTGGCAAACATTTGTACACCCCTGTAGGGTTAAATCTTTTCGAAAAGCCGTGTCCGCGGTTATGGACGAACTTGGGAAGTGAAGGTAGGATCATAGAATAACTTTAACGGAATGATTAAAAACTGGGTACTAGAGGTACCACTCACAAATGCAAGGTGAGTTTCTCGAGGGTGATTCGGGGAGGTGCCTTTGATGAATAGGTACAACGTGGAGGATGGTGATGAATGGTGAGAAATGTGATTCAAGAGAAAAGAGTCACTTCTTCCCCTTTTCAAAAATAATCTGATTAGTCGATGCCATGGAGTTGTGTTTTATAAATAAAATCAGCTTTATGCAAAACAGCCATAAAACCTTTGAAAGCCAATCATGGAGCATATATTAGCTCTTAATCTTGCGAGTTCATCGAACTCAACGTCGTTTGCTTGTTTTCAGGAGAGGACTTCACCGCCCTCGAAGGTGGGTTCTTTGTGGACGTCGACGAGTAGTCTGGGGTTCCCAGGTGGCAGCTTGGGACATCCCGGAACAGCTGGCGCTGGTTGTTTATTTTGCAGGCCTCTTAGGCCATAATTTGGTTCTTGTTGTTTAGAACAACACACTTCGCTTCCGCCTGTTGTAATGTTGGGTCTGTGACCTCTGGTTGTCATTTGCTATCTTTCTCTATTATAAGAGTTGACCTATATGATTTTGTGTCGTAGAGTCTGTGATGTGCCAGTTGTTCCACAAGTCTTGATCTCTCTATTATGCTTTGATAGTTGTGCCCGTGTTAAGGCATCGATCGGGGTGTTGTGTTGTTGGGAGAGGTGTGCCCAGCAACGCCTGCCAAAGGTTTTGGCCGGGGATTGGTAAACCCGTAACCTCCGGTGGTATCGCTTAACCGGTGACACACAGCATCACTGTATAGTAGTCGGGTCGGGGCACCACAGTTTATGCTTGTTTTGAGTGCTATTTGATAAGGTGACCTTGTGTGTGTTATTAGATAGCCTTTTTCCACTTTCACATCTAGTTGTTGATGAACCTTTTGACCTCAACTTTTAAGCCTAATGCTTCACCCATATCCATTCTGAGCAGCCCTTTTTGTTTTATTATTTTTAAGACAAAGGATTGACTTAGCCATCCTTACTTAGTGGCTTAGTCTAATCAGCCCAATTATCACCTATAGCTAAACTAACACCCCCTCTCCCCCAACCCTAGTTTTGGGCATGCCCTAACCATCACTCCACCCCTGGACGCTTTGACCATCGACCCTGCCCAGCCCTAGCTCTCTTTTCTTTTTCTTTTCTCGTTTGGACATTTTGTCAAACACCTGGCATGCAGGCATCCTCTCCTCCATTACTCCGACCCCTCCAGCGACTCAGCGACATTAGCTAGCCTCCAAAGCCCTCTGCAGCACGGGCAGACGCTCCTCCACCGCCTGCCTTCCCCAATCACCTTCCCGTGCACCCTCTCCTCGAGCCCATGCACCCCGACCACCATACAACGGCCACACCCGTGGATAAGAGTCCACAATGCTCCCCAGTCCCTCCAACCTTGCCATTCTAGCTCTCCCCACTCGCCTCCACCTCCTCGCTCGACATGAAGCAAGCTCCTGCTTCAACTCGCCGTGAGACCCCGGAGAAACTCGCACGGACCCGAGCTCGTGCATGCATGATCGCCAGCGCCCTCGCCTCTATCTTCTCCTTCCCTCTACACCATCTCGTTCCCCTCTCTGCGGGCTGCCTCTTAGACATCGTCGCTTGCGTGCAGGTACACGGGAGCCTCCGCATCTTCGCCGTGACCGCCGCGGACGCCGTCGAAACCGCCGCCGCTCCGAGGCGCCCCCGAGCGAACCAAGCCCTCTCCTTCACCGCCTCGAGCTCCCGCACCTCCCTCGACCCCTCCTCGTCGACCCTCCGGTCCCCTAGGTGAGCTATCCGTGCGTCGCACCATTACTGGACCTCCTGGCATGTTGTGTGCGTCCTGGCGCGATCTGGGCCGAATCCGCGCAGCACGGCCGCATCTAGGCCGGATCTGACCCGTGTAGTATTTGTTTTCTGTAGTTTTATTCTTTTCCGAGAAGATCTGTTTCTGTGCTGTAGCTTTAATTCATTTGTGGTAGATCTGTGCATGCAAATGATGTGAAGTAAATTTTGTTAGCTTTTTGTGTGTTTTCTTAATCACGTGGAATTGGCCGTTTGCAAAAATATATTTTTATGTGTGTGCTAGATCTAATCTTACAAAAAGTATCTTTTCACCATTTATTCAGTTGTGGGAGTTCTGTAGGTCCAAAACTTGCAAACTTTAGTTCTCTGGAAAGCTAGGGAGAATACCTACCCAGATCTTTAAGCCATGCATGTAGGAGTTTTGTGAAACCAAAATTCTTTTAAATGTAAGATTGACACCAGTAGCATTTTGGTGATTTTTAGTTCTTTATTAGAATTACTTTTTGGTGTAAATCAAGTTGCTGCTGTTAGGTTTGGGTAGTAGCCATCTTATCCTAGCTTGGTAACATTTTCCAACTGTATTTTGCCCAGAGGGGTTTATTTTCAAAAACAGTGGGTTTTTACACTTGAAGTTTGATACTTTTATTTTCTGTTATTTGTATGTGTCTAGTTTTAATTGTTTGTGCTAGATCTGTTCATGCTTTGAACTTAGGAGTATTTTTGTGGAGTACCTATGAGTTTCTTTAACCTGCAGCTCTGGTTTTGTCTAAAAATAATTTATATTTTGTGCTGGGCATTAAGTCTAGTAAAAAGTTTGTTTTCTACTCAAATCAAGATATCTTGAGATAGGATTATCCAATTGGAGTAAATCCAATTTGTACAGAAAGATAAAATTCATACCTTTCTGTAGAGTATAGACTTGCTTGTAGGAGATTCCTAAAACTAGAGTTGTAATCCTTTTAGTTTTAGGACCAGTAGCACTTGAGGCATTTTTAGCTCTCAATTGGAAAAAGCTTTGTGTGCAAATCCAATTTTCCTAGTTTAGTATGACTTCTAGCAGTACTGTGTTAGAAGGATTTATTTTTAGGATCATTATTTTAAGACTTGTGCATTTTTCCCCAAAACAGCAACTTTACTACTATTAAAAGTTCCATTTTTATTGATTGTTTTTAATTGTTTATGTTTAGGGTTGTTTTAGTTTTAGTGTCCAGAGGTTGTTTGTGAGTTGAAATGCTTGTTGTTTAGTTTAATTACTTTAGATTGTTGCCAACCCGCTTCTTAGAGTTGACGGTAGTCCCGTTTGTTTTCCGGTACGTTAGAACCGCAAGAGGAGGAGCAATACGTGGGAGCTAAACCTGTCTACGAAGAAGAACAAGACCCGGGACACTTTGCTAAGCAAGGCAAGCCACCTCAACACCCTATTGAACTCCTACTATTTGTTCAAAGCATGTCTTGTTTTCAAAATAAAATAATGCATGTTTTATCTATTCTGTGGCATTTTGTCACCCCAAAACTATTTTACAAAAATTATTGTTTGGCCAAAGATATATCTACTAGTATATAATAGGTTTTATAAAAATAAGTCTTTACTTGAGAAGCCTTCTACTGAAGGCGCTATCAAGAAAATTATATTTTTCTAGTAGTATATCCTTTTACTCTTACCTCAAAACTATAGGATGGGAGCCTGGATTTGATGAAATGTTTTTGGAAGAAAACCCGAGTCGCTGGGAGCAGTCGGCGAGAAAGAATTTTATAAAACCCATGTTGCTGAGAGCAAATGGAGCTGTTCATGAAAACCCGAAGTGCTGGGAGCATTCGGTGAGTTTACGAAAACCCGAGCTGCTGGGACAGTCGGAGGTGGAGATGTTTTTGAAAAACAAAGTACAGCCCTAGCGGCCGCCCGAACAATTAACCCGTGCAACCACACTACCTAAGATGGGTAGGGCTTAGCCGGAAGCTTGTCTGTTTTAGTACGGAGGATCTCATACTCTATAAGGGCGGGGCCCTCGAAGCCGGGTTGTCGTCCGTAAGAGACAATACACTGCTGCGGATCAGTAGCCGGACGATTATGTTGGGTCCCCCTGCCGTGGCAGTGTCACGTTCTAAGAGAGACCAGGGGTCTAGTGGAGCACACGGTGCCGAGGGGAACAAACCTAGCGGGAGGCCTCTATACTAGAGTGGATTAGGGGAAAGCTTTGATCATGTTATCCGAACCCCCGCATACTGTCGTATGAGGAACGTGGATGATCAAGGCGGAATGACTGTTTGGTGTGGTGAAAGTGCACCACCTCTGCAGAGTGTAAAACTATTCGAATAGCCGTGTCCGCGGTCATGGACGGTTGAAAAGGTCCCCGATCTAGGCGTACGGGCAAATTTTTTGTTTTCAAAGGAAAAATGGTTTCTCGGTGGGAACAAGGAGGCATCAGGAAGGTACCTGGGAGGTACGGATCTAGAGAGAAGATGGTTGGTCTCGGGGAGACAAGTCAGTCTTATCTCGTGGAAAGGAAAAAAGGGGTATACCCATCCTAGTGTCTTTGAAAAGTTTTACAAAGTGTTTTACGAAAATGTGGAAATAGTTCATGCTATTCCTTCAAGAGAGAATTCTATCTCTAAATGTTTCTTTTGAACACAGATATAGAGATGTCGCATCTCCATGTCTAAAAGCATCGTTTGTGAAAACTAAGCCCTATAGGTGTATGTAGCAGCTATCCCAGTTTTAGAAAACATTTATCTTGCATATACCATAAAAACTTAAGCCTTGAGCTGGTTTTGCGAGTACGTAAATGTACTCATATGGATGTGTCCCTGAATATTCAAACGTCCAGATTACAACGAGGAGATGTACGACGAGGAGGAGGAGTACGCCGACGACTACGCCAACTGAGTGTCACCGGTCAACTGCTCTGTGGGAATGCGTCTGGTTGAGAGGGCCGACGCTAGCCGAAAGCTTCCGCTATATCGTTGTTAATTCCGCCCTGTGTGACGATGATTGCAGGCTTGGTCGTGTGACCACCATTTATATAAGTTTTGTACTATTCGAGTTGAATGATGTAACTTTGTATACCATGTTGGTTATGTGATCGCGATGCACTGATCATTGGGATCGTGATCTATTTTACATAACGTGGGCATCTCGGACTTAGGTACGAGGGGTCCTCACACTAAACATCCATCATATTCCACATAAGCGTGAAAAATGAAGGGTCATCGAGCATTCGAGCGTTAATGATATCACAATGTTTGTATTACTTAAACGTTTAACTGAAGATATATCAACAACATCACTTTTTTGTGAACTAGAGGGAGTACCATCTAAAAAAGGCAGTCGTTACACTTTGGAACTAGAATAATTAGAGACACGTTGAAATGACCACACTAGCCCTCAGGATGATTCAATTAGTTATTTTCTCATTTAAATGAGTAAAATTTCTTTCGCGTATTGCAAAATTAACCAAATTTATTTAGTCATCATAAGTACTTAACGATTGGATATAAAGGATTTGTGTCATGAAAAGAGTAAATGCAGAAATGTGCCCTTTAGGAGACACTAAAAGCATCCACGGCACAGAAGCGCTTACCGAGACTCTTAAATCCTAAAAATAAATATGATATATAAAATATTTAGTTAAGCGCTTATCCTGACAACGCTGTCTCTTATCTGATGCGCTAATTAACTCTGCGTGTGCCTCGCTTCCACGCTACGAACAAGGGAATGTCGCAAGATGGTTAGGAGGGTGGTTGTACCCCCAGCCCATCAGAGTTTAAATCCCAGGTTTGACGCTGGTGTTTCTCTTTTAGGCGGAATATTATTCAGTGCGAGCGACGTTCCCGTCGACAATGAGACGTCCGTGGTGACTTCGTCAATCTCAAGACTCGACCCGCCGACTCAGTATTCGGAGGTGCTCATAGGGGTGGGTGTGCTTGCGTGTGTTCATAGGGGTGAGTGTGTGCACGTGTTTATGAGCGTCTGTGTTTGTACTGTGTTTTGCAAAAAAAAATAGCGCCGGGCGGCAATGTTTGCCTCGGACGCCAGGGATCCAACGCAGCAACCGCACATGCACCGGGATTTTGATCCTGGCGCCGGCTTGCTAGCGTCCCACTGTGGATGCTCTAATGCATTTAGTTGGTTACAATAGGAAATGCCATGAAATTTAAACCTCCAAACCCTAAAATATCCTTCGTTCCCTCCAAAAAAATAGGTACACAAAATTATTAATTTATTTATGAACGGAAAGAGTAATCACAATATCTAGAACAGTAAGAAATTATCTGCCACATAGGATAGATGTTGTCATATCATTAACACTAGATGGCTCAAGAACTGCTAAAGCCACTTCCTTGGCTACCCGTATGTGGAAATATGCGGGATATTTAGGTTCAGGCAAGGTGGTACTCTCACTGTTTAACATAGAAACTACATCTGACATGGTGGGACGGTCATCAGCATTCTCCTGCACACATATTAGTCCAATGTTAACACATCTCATTGCCTCTGTTGTTGGAATCTCCGAAGCTAGTGATGCATCTATGAGCTCAATCCATCTTTCTTCTTGCCATAGCTTCCATGCCTTCAAGGATTTAATTATAGAGAATACATAAATGTTGATTACTTCATAAGAAAAAATATAATGTTCAATAAAAAACTCACATATCCAATAAGGTTGAAGAATTTCCCATATCGATGGCCTGAGTTTCTTGTACCACTGATTATCTCAAGAATGAGCACGCCAAAGCTGAAGACATCAGATTTGACTGAGAAGATTCCCGCAGAAGCATACTCAGGAGCCATGTAACCACTGAAATAATGCATGTGACAAATAGAACATATATACTTATGTGTCAAGTTCTTGTGTTTTGTTCACTTATACGGTAAGCATGATAAACTAACTTGTCAGAAAACCTTACAATGTCCCAGCAATCCGTTCCGTATTTCCTTCGATATCATTAGAACTGAATATCTTGGCAAGCCCAAAATCTGAAATTTTAGGATTCATTTCATTGTCCAACAGAATGTTGCTTGCTTTCAGATCTCTATGTATGACACGTAACCGAGAGTGCTTATGCAAATAAAGAAGTCCTTGCGCTATGCCTTCTATTATTGCTATGCGTTTATTCCAGTTTAGTACAACTCGTTTTGCTTCATCTGCAAATCAATTAAGCATACCACACCTTCAACAGTCGCACATAGCTCACGTCAAAATAAAAGAAAGAAATAAGTCAAAGTTATAACAGATAATGCATACTAGGATATTTAGAGAAGTAATACCAAAGATAAAGAAGTCTAAGCTTTTGTTTGGCAAATATTCGTAGATCACCATCTTCTCCTCTCGTTGGGAGCAACACCCCAAGAGCCTAACCAGATTTATATGCTGAAGCTTGGCTATGAGTTGCACTTCATTCTTGAACTCCATGAAACCCTGCCCTGAATGTGAAGCAAGTCTCTTAACAGCTATCTCCCGACCATCAGGAAACTGGCCCTAAACAAGTCCAAAGAGCTTTATTAGTTATACATATCCTATTGTAGCGCAGTTGTTTTTGAGCTTTAGTTATATCCCGAATCAAGGCTATGGGTCAGACGGATTAAAACTAATTGAAAAATTAAGTACTATTTGAACAAGATCCTTGATTAAACTTTTGATATAACCATGTTTTGATTTTATTCTCATTTTCCCATGATAAAGCATCTTTTCTTTACCTTGTAAACAGGGCCAAAGCCACCTTGCCCCAATTTGTTTGCATCCAAGAAGTTATTTGTAGCATCCGATATTTGTGACAAGTCAAAAAAGGTGAAGTTGGAGTTCCTTCCTTCTAACCCCCAAACTAGTTCATCTTTGAGCACATTTAGGTTAGTCTTCTTAGGAAAGCCTGCTTTACCTACACACAGAGAGAAGAATTGATGTGTGTAATCCTTTAAGTTATTTCCATTGCATATATGTTAAATCAAGAATAAATCGTGTGAGAGGAATTAGAAGAAAATATTGACGACCTACCTTTCTTGCGTGCTCTCATGAATCCAAAGCAAACGATGAAGCAAACTAATGTTGCCAATAGAGGAACAATAATGGCATTGACCAAAATCTTCATCTTACGCTCTACCATAAAAGATTTCACATTAATACACAAGGATCTTTAGATACTTATTGCTTCAAAAGATAACATTTGAAATAATATCACTGTAAAATATGAAAATACTAGTTGTGTATAGTCTCGAAGTGACGGATTATCTCTTATGTGAGTCCTTGGATGAAGATCCGACTACTATACTTGGTTACTCCCGTCACTTGTATAAAGTACTTTCCGTCTCACCATAGAACTAAATATAATTTTAATGAAAGGTAGACAAGAAAATAGTTTGATCAATCCCTACATAACTAAAATATACAAAATGCCACTAATGTCTAGAAAATTAGACTTATCTACTCCCTCTGTCCTAAATAAGACGTCCTAGCAATGTAAATTTGAACTGCTAGGACGTGTTATAATCTCTGTTTAAAATAGCAGGCTATTGTGTTTAGCGCCGGCGATTTCAGAAGCTATGAAAGGCTATAGCCGGGCTATAGCGCGGCTAAGACCTTATAGCCGTTTTGCTAAATAATGGAGAAAAAACAATATTTGGGAAGCATATATTTGTGTATATATCAATAATTCACATATGCCATGGCCGGGCGCCCCTCTTGATTCTATTTTTCGGGAGAGAGAGGAGAGAACGAGAAGAATTTAGGGTTAGGGATGACATTTGGGCCCCGTAATTGGGCAGAGCGGGACAAATTTGATCCGATTTTTTTGGATTCCTGAGCGGGATTATAGCGGCTAAGGGGCTAAATTCATTTAGCCAGGCTATTAGCGGCTATTACCTGTTTAGCCTACGAAGGCCTTATCTATAGCGCGGACCTTCTCGCGAGGCTATAGCCGGGTGATAGCCGGCTATTTAAAACAAAGGTTATAATTAGCGACAGAGGGAGTATTTTGCGATGAGATTGGCAGTTATGTGAGTCAGAATTTTGTTTCGTATTATACCTTTAGTAAGACATGTCACATATACATACGAAGAATGAGGGTGACAGAGTTTATTTTGAAAATAGAAATGTTTTTTGTGTGTGTGCAGGAAACAGAAGAGCTTTATTGCTCCAAGAGAATATATATGTCCCAATGACGGTGACAGAGTTTTCCTTACTCTTGTATATCTGTCTGGGCACGAAGACCGGTGCTGGTGGCGCAGCCGTCGTGTCATCGTCGTCGTCGTCGTCCTTTTAGTTGTTTGTACCACACCCGACGAGTCGATGGTTTGTACGTACATGGGCTGGCCCTGGTAGAACAGATGCGTACCGCACCTGAAATTACACCACGCACCGACAACCCATGCGCCTTGCCGGCCGATGGATCCGGAGTACGTCTCCAGGAACATGTTCTTGATACCGTCGAGGCAGTCCCGGCAGTCATCCGGCGGCATGTCCGGGTTGCACTGCGCCGAAGAGTAGATCACCGCCGGTGAGGCGCCGGTTTTGTTGACTTCCACGCGGCCGGTGGCGTACCTCGCCTTGGTCGACGTCGTCGAGCTGTACGCCGCCATCCTGGCCGTCTCGTCGAGCAGCGACTCGACGATGTCGCTGACGTTGTCGCCGCTGCTGCGGGTATCCGGAGAAGGCCCTGGCATGGGCTTGACGTCGTCGTGCCCGATGACAACCAGTAAACTTTCCGGGACATTACCGCCGTAAGAGATGAAGTCGTGGCTGGAGTAGCTGAGGATGCATGTCTCGTAGAGGACACGAGCGTCCTTCTTCAAAGCACACAGCTTCTGCGCGTCGCGTAAGGCGGCGGCGACGCAGTCGCCGCAGGCGGATGCGTTGGTGGCGGCCTCGCCGTGGCAGAGCGTGAGGCCGTAGACGGTGTCCGGGGCGACGCCAACGGAGCCCTTGGTGAAGTGCGCGGACGAGGCGTTGTTGCGGAGCTCCGTGGATAGGAGCTCAAGGTTGGCACCGTAGGTGCTTTCCGCCGTGTAGTCGTCGCCGGTGACGCCGCAGACGTTCCCTAGTGGATCGGCAGCGGCGAACGACGTGAAGCACATGATGAGAAGGATGACGACGATCATGGCTGGAGCTGGATAAGCCAGCATACACGGGAAAGTGAGAAGAGAGAGGAGCGGCATGGAAGGGGAGCTCGTGTCAACTAGCGATATATGAGCATCGATCAGTAGGGAAACCTGCCCTTCCCGGCAGTCTGATCGATCGAGTGGATGTATCGCTTCCCTTGTCCGTACGGTTTCTGCAGTTGGCTCCTACTTTTCTCCTGGATGGATGATGTCCAGGCCTTAGCTTTGCCTAGTCAAATTAGTATTTGCTGCTGTCGACAGTTTAGCGAACACGACCTGAATGTGAAGGTGTGACTTGTGAGGGATGCTGCATGCGAGTATCTGTTCACCAGTAACGCATTTAACGGCACATCAATCGGCTACAAATAGAATCGAGGGGAAGGACAAATTTATAAACAGAGTTCCTTCATGAGCTTCATGTTTCACTCTAGTCTAATTACTAATTAGGGGTTGCAGACACTGCCGGAAACGGTAAATATGCCGAGTGACGGGAAGCAATGCCGACCCTATTTTGACTGTCACTCGGCAACTAAACATGTAATGCTGAGTGCCAGAGAAATACACTCGCAAATTATTATTACTCGGCATATTATCATGTTTGTCGAGTCTATTGTTCTCCTAGACTCGGCAAGCAACAAACTTGCCAAGTGTATTTTCTAGCCACTTGGCATAAAGAAAAGCATCTCGGCATATCGTGGTATTTTCTAGCAACTTGCCAAGTGTATCATGTTTGAGAAGGAACTTTTCCCCTCCACTCCTGCTCGCCTCCTTCTTGGGCGAGTCAGGAGCAAACCCTAACCCGCGTGTCCGTGACCTCTCTCCCCGTCCTCCCCCTCTGCCGCCGCCGGTGGATGCCGCCGGGCAAGGCTCGAGGGTGCTGGCGGCGGCGGCCTTCCTTTCCCCGTGCGTGTGGCGGTCCAGGCAGGGCTGGTCCGGCTGTGCCCTCAGAAGGCGATCTCGTCGGGCGGCGGTGGTACGTCGAGGTCACGGCGAGCGTCTGGGCAGCGGCGTGGTAGAGCTGCGGCCGGGGCATTGCGGGCCTGGCCCTGGCGGCGGGGTGGGTGGCGTCTGGGCGCAGTTACAACGACTTGATGGCAGGGACGGCGGCACCATGGAGCTTCTGCGGCGGCGCCCTCACCGGAGCCTGTGACGGAGATGGACGGGGCGGCACGGCCCAAGTACGACGGCTGGCGGAGCTACCAGCCCAGATCTAGGCCTGTTTGGGCCTGATCCGGGCTAGGTGGGCCTTGTCGCCCGTGTGGTTTCAGTGGTTCCCGACGCGTCTTACCTCCTCCCCTCAGCACAGTGTACGCGGCAACCAATTAGGTCGGTTCTGACCTTACGCACATGATGTAGTGCAACCTAGGCACACAACGCCAACATCACCAAATGGCCCAATGACAAGAGCAAGAGTCAAAGCTCTCCACGACAAGGTGAATTCACTCCTATCTATGTGTGATCTCGACACTCCTTTGAATGGTTTGCTAATTCATTCCGATACCTTGTGTGTGCTCAGCTATGGTGGACCTGAAGACCCTTATGAAGATGGCCAAGAGGCGACGCAAGAAGATGGACAAGAGTCGAGCCAAGACGATGAAGAAGAAGACCAGAAGGAAGAAGAAACCCCAGGTGGCGGTACTACCGCCGGGTCAGCGGTACTACCGCCCCTGGCCCAGTCAGCACGTACACAACCCACGCCGGCGGTACCGCCAGCGGCGCCGGCAGCGGTACCGCCCGGTACCGGGGACGTGGGATGGGCACGTATCACGCCGGCGGTGCTACCGCCGAAACGGCACTTCCGGGCCTCCATACGGTACCTCCAGCTACCGCCGCTGCGGTACCAGTTGGTACCGGGGGCGTGGGAAGCAGCGACGGCTGCCCGCACCGGCGGTACCACCGGCTGAGCCAGCGGTACTACCGCCAGTGCGGGAGCAGTTCGGGCAGCAGGCCCGTGTAACCTTATCCTTTCGCCTCGTTTTGGATCTAGACTATAAATAGCACTCCTTGGACTAGATCTAGGGTTAGACTATGATTTGAGAACTAAAGTAGAGCCTTGCTCCTTCTTCTCAAAGTGTCTCTTTCCTCCTATGGAGATGAATCAAGCCCTCCACATGTGGAGATGAACCAAGGTCTCCTCTTAAGGAGAAGATCCCTGCGTGGATACCAAGGCTCCGCTTGTAGTTGCGATTACTTGCTAATCTTCCCTCTATGAGTGGCTAGATTAGATTGGTGGGATTGACCAATTGGACAAACAATACTAAGAGTAAGGTGTGCTTGGGAGAGGAGGATTGGGGGCTGCCCACGGGATTTGTTACCAATCGAGTCTTGCCAGGTTGCTACTTGCTATTTACCCTTGTGTGTTGATTTTTTCCCTCTTTGCGTTCTTCGTTCATCGCGTGTTCTTCGTGTTCATCTTTTCCTCCGCACAAATCCGTGAAAATCGGGACCAACCCATATCATATGGTATCAGAGCTCTAGGTTGACACGGATTTGATTTGTGTTTCCACCGAAATCCACCAAATTTTTCTTCGTTTTTGAGAAATTCAAAAATTTCCACCAAAAATAGCCTTGCCTTGATTCGAGCCGATCTGTCGATTCGTTGCGTCTTTGGTAGTTTTTGTCCATGGATCTGTTGCTTTAGGACCCCCTCCACCCTTGTTTGCGTTCCCTAACCTTAATTTTGCCAATTTCCCACGGATTCGAGGAAGTTTTGGAGCCCAAATACCCCCAAAATCGAGTCAAACTCGAGCAGATTCGAAAGCAGCGGTACTACCGCCGGGTTAAGCGGTACTACCGCCAGGGCCAATTTTTGCAGAAATTTTTCTTTTTCCTCGGTTCGTTTTGACATTCCGCCACCACCATAATCCGTTGTGAGCCCTTCTTCCTTTCGTGTACCTTGACCTATCGGACTAGCTCTTTGATATTGTGAGGCATTGCACTTGTTGAGTGATTGTCTTAAAGTGTTGGCGAGTGTGTAACGTTAGAGATCTTGGCACTAGCAAAAGAGAAGGAATCATCGTCAAAAAGCAAAAATCAAAAAAAAAAGAATCAAGTGGTGCCAAGTATCATCTCTTATAGGTTGCGACAAAGCTTGTACCGCCAAAGTGAGTGAGTGTGTAACTCTTGTGCAAATCCGTTGCCCATCAAAAAGCAATTGAGTTAGCGTCCCTCTTGTGTTGGGTGACATTTGAGCACGTAGTCTTCGTTAGGTTGCATATCTTCGAGTGCTCGCCCTTTGGTCGCCCAACCCCATCATTCGCTTTTGTGTGTGTTTCTTGATACTTTGTGGTTGGAGTTTCTTTGGTAATTTGATCACTGTGGATTTTCTCTACATTTGACAATACACTTGTCATCGGGTTTGCTTGTTTCGTTTGCCACTTCATACATTCCTATCCTCATAAGTGTGTGTGTTGGGTGTTAGAACCGGATTCTCTCCTCTCAAGCCACATTATACTTGGGATATAGTTTGTCTTGGTTATTTCTTACCACGCATCTCACTTGTTCTTGAGCAAAATGTTTAGGGGAAGTACAAACGGAAGCTCAAGCTCGGACGATGAAATCCATGGTGGAGTTCGCGGTGATCATGGCTATGTCACACAAACGGAGCTTGTTGGGATGCGACACTTTCTTCGTGATAACCTTGAACGCTTCGAGCGCCGTCTTCAAAATCAAGACAACACCTTCAACGACCGCATGCATGCTCAAGAAGCAAATATAGAGCGGTTGACCGAAGCTATCAACAACCTTGCGCGACAACGAGCTTCTTCCCGCTCAAGCCGTACAAGAAGCACCTCAAGGTCGACACAAGCAAGTCATGGACGTCATGAACTTCGACAAGAACATCAACATGATCCAAGGCGTGACGCCCATGAACGACCTCCTCCTATCGCTGAACAACCACATGATCTTCACATGAACAATGCCAATGCGCATCAAGAACAACCTCACCAAAATGTTGAACGGCATGAACGCATACCATCACCACCACCGCCACAACGTGATTATCATGACCCATTGGCTAATGACAATGGCGTTCCGGGTGCGAATGACTTTGGTGAACAAGGACGTCATCCACGTCATGCTCCAAGGCCACGCCCTCAAAATCATGACAATGCGAACAATATCGAACAACCCATGCCTCGACATGATCCTCCTCCTCGTCAAGAACATCCACATGATCGTCATCAACACCAACGTTCCGAGTCAAGTGATAACGAGTCAAGCCACAATGGTGATGGACTCAATCGAAGAAGACGTGGACGTGCATTCCCATGTGGTGGCCATCGTGACGATTATGATGACTTGACCAACGTCCGCTTTGACATACCCAAGTTCTACGGCACAAGTGATCCGGAAGCTTACTTCTCATGGGTACTCAAGGTTGACAAGATCTTCCGTGTGCAACACTTCTCCGAAAACAAGAAGGTTGCCCTAGCCTCGATGGAGTTTGAAGAATATGCCCTCTTGTGGTGGGAACAACTACAAGATGCTCACGTCGCTAACCACCAACAACCAATCGACACTTGGGTTGAAATGAAAGAAACAATGTACAAGTGCTTCGTGCCAAGCCATTACACTAGAGACTTGTATAAGAAGTTGCAAGAGTTGAAGCAAGGTTTGAAGTCGGTTGATGAGTACTACAAGGAGATGGAAATCTCCATGATGAGAGCCAATGTCAACGAGTATGAAGAGCAATCCATGGCTCGTTTCATGAATGGCCTCAACTACCCAATCAAGAAGATCGTGGAGTTCCAACCATATGCCTCTTTGGTAGAGCTAGTACATCAAGCTTCCAAGGCCGAGCGCCACGTGCTTGAAGAGCTCAAATACCTCAAGACAAAGGCATTCTATGCCAACAAGCCTTCTTCGTCAACTCCTACACCTTCACAATCTCTTCCTCAAGCGAACACTCGAGATCCTCCAAGAGTCTCTACATCGACACCTCAAGCGTCTCAACCTTTCAAGAAAGTACCTCCCTCCTCCAAGGCACCTCAAGGATCTTCGTCCGGCACAAGACTTTTGCAATGCTACAAGTGCGGCGGACAAGGGCATAAGTCTTTTGAGTGCACCAACAAGAAGGTCATGATCATCAATGACATGGGAGAGTACGAATCTATGAGTGAAGATGAGTACAATGCTTTGAACAAGGTCGCTACAATGCAAAGTGCTCAAGAAGAAGAAAGTGAGATATATTGTGATGGCGACAACAACCCTTCCTTGGTTGTGGCAAGAGCTCTAACCACCAATGTCCAAGTGGAAGAAGACCAAAGATGCAACTTGTTTCAAACAAGAGTGGGAATCAATGGAAAGTCCATCAAGGTCAACATATATGGTGGAAGTTGCCACAACTTAGCGAGCAAAGAACTTTGTGATAAGCTCAACTTGAAGTTTGTAACAGCCCAAATTTGAGAACCTAAAAACCCGAGAATTTTTTTCGCTTTTGTATTGCATTGCATCATGGCATCAATATTAAGTTGCTAAACAACACACAAAATGGGTTTGACAACATTGGAAAACAAAATGCTAAACTTGTTTAAACAAAATCTCAAAATAAGGAAGGCACTCCACTTGTAAAACAAAATTACTTTGACACCTTATATTTGTCAAGGAGGTTTCAAGAGCTCAAAATTAATATTTTTCACTTGCTTTAAAAATCCTAAAGGAATATCCTTTTTGAATTTAGCAAAATGCTCTATTTTAAACCTCTATGAACAAATGTTGTCCAAAACATTTTATTTGACAACACCAAATTTTGGGGAGCTTCTACATGTTATGGAGAGGCAACATGAATTTTCTCATACTTTTCTAAATTGTTTAAGTGCCCGAAATAAATCAATTGAGTTGCTGCTGGGGTTAAAAATAAACAGGAAGGACCAATCGGTGATGGAAATAATTTGTCCAGGGGCCTGTTTGTAAAATCTCCTTCTCCTCTGTAGCGACCGCAGGAGCTGTTCGAGCTCGCGCCGGACCCGTGGTCGCCGTGCTGCGCTGCACCAGCTCGACGCCGGGCCCCCTCCTCCTCTGCCTTCACTGCGCGGAGACCAAGACACGAGGCCCACTGCTCCCCATTCCCCACACCTGCTCCTCTGCCCTCGCTCTCCCTCTGGCTCCACACCATGACCGACGCACCATTCGAGCTGGCCGTGCTCGTCGACGCCGTTTGAGGAGCTCCCGCGTGAATCGAAGCTCACACGCACCTCCGCCATGCTCCCCTCTCCCTCCTCATGGAAGGAATCGGCCGGAGACGCCGCGGAACGACGCCGCCGCGTTCTTCTTTGCCACTGCCGCCCGAGTTCCGCCGTGAGCAAATACGTCGTCGTCGCTGCATCCTCCGGTCTCAGCTTCGCTCCGTCGTATCGTGGTGAGCTCCTGCCCACGCTGGCCTTTCCCCTCTCCTCCTAGCGCCTCGAGCCGCGCTGTTCGCCGTAGTCCACGCCGCGGTCGCCGTAGACGTGAACTCCTTCGCTGTAGCGCGCAGCCCGGCCGTGGAACCGGCTAAACCGTGCTGCCGACCGATCCTCTCTGGCCCATAGCCAGCCCCAGAGCCGGCCCAGACCGGGCTGTGTGCCGGACCTCTCTGTTAGCAGGCCGGCCTGCAAGCCGGCCCAACCGGGCTGGAGGCCGGTTAAACAGTTTTTCTTTTCCTCGCGATTCTTTTCTTTTTCCCTCTCGCGCATATCTCCCGCTACTCCCCCGCGACATTAGGGACATCGAACCGTGATGAAACTCCTGTCCCATCCCTCTCTCGAATCCGTGTAGATAAAATATTATCGTTGTTTAAAATAACTTTATTAAAATCATAAGTTAAAAAGAGGAAATTATAAAAGTAATAAATTTTTATCGGGACCTCAGAAAAATGTGTTCGAGATACCAAAATGTTCAGAAAAGCATGAACTGTCCAGAATCATTATAATCATGCATATTTGATCACAATTACAATGATGCACTTCTAGTAGTCTCGGAATTACTAAGTTAAATATGGGGAAACTCCTTCTCTAGTTGAAGTAATCCTTTCACCCCCATTTAAATTGCTAGATAGCTATTAATAAGTTCGGTGCATTAAAATGGCATGCCATCACGTGTTTGCGCATTGCATATGTTAAGCATGGGTGGTGATTGATTGTTCCCTTCCGGTGTTGTTTGTGCATCGGTAGATCAAGGAGTTGAAGTGCCACCCCCTTCTCGTGACGATCCCTACTACCAGCCGTATCAACAAGGCAAGCGTAATCCCCCCTCTGAGCATATCTTATCCTATGTTTCCGCAAATATTTTCTCCACTATAATATTGCATGCGGTTCCAAATGTCAATTTTATTGGATTAGAGTATCCCATAGTTGCATTAAGTTTCCGATGCCATTACCTGCTTCCCGCCTATTATCCATAGGTTTGTATTGTTGGCCTGAGATACTTAACTATGCAATGTTGATGCTTAGCCATGCTTAGTTAAATGTTTATCCGTCGTCCGATGGATATTACATGTTGGAGACAGGTGTCGAGATGTTACGATGATGGTGGAGGAAATTGTGGTGACAGGTAATAAAATGCTTAAAGGTAGGGATGAGAGGCCACTGTGGTTGTGGTGCTTTGTCTCGTTCTTGCCGCCTAGGTGCAAGTTCTTTACCTCTTGAACCAAGACTGAGCGTGCAACCATGCGTGAGGCCTATGCAATTGCAGGAACCCTCATAGACTAAATAACTCGGGCGGGACTAGCCAGGGACCTCTAGTTTGAGCTTCCATTTGCGCGTGCGTGATGATGGTGGTATGAACTGGGATGAGGATGGTGGTGTTAGGAAAATGAGTGGCCACGGGGCAGGGTGTTGGATCCGCTGCTCCGTCCTCACTAATGATCCTGGGTTAGTCCTTAACGAGGGAGAAGTCGACACCGCTCCCACCCAGCCGGCTTTCCAAGGAAGAGAGCTAATGATCAGGCAATGGGCCAGACGGTAAGCATGGCAAACATTGTACACCCATGCAGGGTAAATCTTTTTGAAAAGCCGTGTCCGCGGTTATGGACGAACTTGGGAAGTGAAGGTAAGATCATAGAATAACTTTAACGGAATGATTAAAAACTGGGTACTAAAGGTACCGCTCAAGATTGCAAGGTTGACTTCCTCGAGGGTGATTCGGGGAGGTGCCTTTGTAGAACAGAGATGGTGGTTGATGATGAGAAAGGCGATCAAAGAAAAGAGTTACTTCTTACCCCCTTTTGAAAAATACTCTGATTAGTCGATGCCATGGAGTTATGTTTTATAAATAAAATCAGCTTTATGCAAAACAGCCATAAAACTTTGAAAGCCTCATCGAGCTAAAGCTCTATATATAATCTTGCGAGTTCGTCGAACTCAACGTCGTTTGTTTTGTTTCAGAGGAGGACTTCATCGACCTCGAAGGTGGGTTCTTTGTGGACGTCGACGAGTAGTCTGGGGTTCCCAGGTGGCAGCTTGGGACATCCCGGAACAGCTGGCGCTGGATGTTTATCTGCAGGCCTCTTAGGCCATAATTTGGTTCTTGTTGTTTAGAACAACCTAATTTGCTTCCGCTTGTTGTAATGTTGGGTCTGTGACCTCTGGTTGTAATTTGCTATCTTTCTCTACTATAAGAGTTGAACTATAATGCATTGTGTCATAGAGTATGTGATGTGCCAGTTGTTCCACAAATCTTGATCTTTCTATTATGCATTGATAGTTGAGCCTGTGTTAAGGCATCAATCGGGGTGTTGCCTTGCCGGTGATCAATCCGAGCAACGCCTGCCAAAGGTTTTGGCCAGGGATTGGTAAACTTGTAACCTCCGGTTGTATCGCTTAACCGGTGACACTTTGCATCACTGTATAGCAGTCGGGTCGGGGTGCCACAAGTTGGTATCAGAGCAGGACTGCCTGTAGGAAACCCTTCTACTGGTCGACGTTGAGTCTAGTGTTTGAGAAAATATTTCGAAACTAAAAATGAGTTGTGAAAACTTGCTTAGGATTCTTTTTACTCCTTACCTGGTATTGCTTCAACTCTGAGTCACCTTCCCTCTATTTGATTTAAAAGGGTTTCGTTATCTCATCTGGTGTTTCAAAAACTAGGTGACACGTTGGGTGGGCCGTTCCTAAATCTGTTAACCTGTTACTCCAGCTCATGAGTTACAAATAGGCGTCGGAGTAGGAACCAGGAGATCTTAAAGGCTGGGATCCATCTCTAGTTATGTATCAGGTTGTCGGATTCAGAGTCTCCAACTCCTTTTGTCGGACTGATGCAACTCCAATTCTTCAAGACCACGGTTAAAACCCAGAGAATGGAGGAGCCCAAGGTCTTGAACCAAAGGTCCTGGATTGTGCTGTGATTCTGGCATGATGAATTGTGTGGGTTGTTACCCATGTGATCGTTATGCTATTTATGATTCTCGGCGCATGAAGCTGACCTTTAACCCAAGTCCTTTATGTGGTCTGTGTGGTAAATGGTTGAACCTTAATTTACCACACCTCGGATGACTATGTAACTTCAGCTCTCCCTTAGCCTTGCTTAGGTTCTGTCTTGGAACCATCGGGGTTACGACCAAGATTCCCCTAGCGAGTCCCCCATCTATGTTCATGACTCTGCTGCATCTCTCCTTTTTGGGCATGGTTATGACATTTGAGTAATAACCGGTGCAACATCCACATCTTCGGATTCTCCTGAGCATCTTTCGTACTCTGATCTGTTTTCCAACATTTGTCTGTCAGTTGACAGTAAAGTCTTATCGTGCGTTGGTATGTTCCGATGCAATTCACCCGCTTGATCCGTCAAGACTTTCCACTTCGTCTGGTTAGGAGAAACAAAATTGAGTACCTTGTCCACTTCCCGGACCAGGTCAAAGTAAATTAATCTGCGGAATAAGGGGCTTGTCTAGCTTTTGTTCTGCTCCACCTTAGGGTGTCACACTCTTTGATACCAGGGTATCTCTCTAAGTATCATGATCCTCCCGATGAAGTGATGCTCTTACACTTTGTTACTCTCCGCTTTCCGAGTGACTTGTTACTCAAGAATGATGAGACGTGAGCAATTATGTAACTATCGGATATTCTCAGCAGTTCTTACTGCGCCAAAATCCAAGGACATTCATTGTCCCTCTTAGCATGATTGGTTAGCCAATCAATAAGATGAGTTGAACTGTGTTCCTAAGTTCGTTTTCTCTGGTGCCCTTCCTCGGTCAAAGAGCTAGTTTTGTGCCAAAGCTTCCAAGACCACATTGTTGTGCCTTGAAAGGCGTGATTCACTCTCGAGCTCAAGACATATCGGTGGATCGTGATATTCTGGAGGTCTTCCAGAAGTATCGCCAGGTTGTCACCTGACCGTGATGTTGAGCTTATGAGTAAGCTGGTTCCCGGAAAAACTCCCTTCTCCAAGAAAATCGTGCTGGATGTCCAGAATTATTCGGTTGAGCTTAAACAACTTGGAGAGTTGAAAGACAAGAGCTCTATCCCGACATAGTTCCTTTTCAAAGGGATGTCTAGTCTGATCATGCCGAAGCATGGTGGTATCTCCTTTGTGGATATGCTATCCTACAAATCTTTGATTTGAATTGGGCTATCGTCAAATCAAACTCAGACCGACCTACCTGAATGTGTTAGTCTGACCAATACTTATGCCCCGTTCTGGTGATATATGAGTCTACCGTCTTGGAGTATCAGGATGAGTCTGTTGTTGAGCCCATCAACTACCTTCTTATTTTCTCCATGATTGAGGAGATTCATATGGGATATTGGGCGTTAGCATTGGAAACTTGTTGGAACTAACTTTGTGTTGTCACAAGGTATGTGTTCTGAAGTTAGAAGTGACTTTTCCTGGTTCACGTGCAATTGCTGAAAGATGTCGCTGTGGATCTGAGTGAATTGTCTGGTTCCCTCGGAACCATTTCAACTCGATCATGCATGTGTAGAATATTCTCGGAATGGTATGTTGTTACCTCCATCCCATGAGAATATCATCTATGCATCCAAGCCACTGATTGAATTGTTCCAAAAAGAGAGGAAGTTTGAGAACTTCTTTTGTCTTCGTTGGTGTTTCCCCAGCAGAGACTAAATGGTGTATTGTCGCGAGTAATTCAAGTAGGGAAGCTGTCTCCTGACCAGTTGTTAATACGTGAGTTCCGCAATCTCGTTCCTTCTTGGGAGTTAGACATTCTAGTCTAGCTCTTGGGGTTCTAGCAAATGTAATCTATTGAGATCCCGTGCAAAGACGTCCTATTCATCCATGTTGAGTCTGAGGTATCTCTACCCCTCACCAGATCTAAATCTACATCAGGAACAATAGTTGGTGATCCTCAAGAAGCTTGTTCCCGATGTCTGGAGAAATCAAGAAGTGTTCCTGATACTAACGTTTGTGGAGATTCTGAAGTTTTCTATATCCATCTTCCCGACCCTTCTCCGGTGATCCGAAGTGCTCCTCCGTGAGGAGAGTTCTACTCAAGCTGTTTGGTAGAAGTGGCCTCTTCATCTGTTGGAATCTTGTTTCAACACTCTCCCTTAGAGACTTAAGGCCTTGTGCAAAGTTCATATTCTGATTATTTGAGAAACAGTTGTCTACCAACTGGAAGCTCCTTATCAATCTCCCGTCACCCACATGTGTCTCCTAACTATCAATCCAAGGGATGCTAGAAGTCTCATCCTAGGTTATACTAGGAGGTACTCGGCCGCGGTATCTTTACAAAGACCCATCCTTCCGGAGAGGTTTCCTTCTTCCCTATGGTGTACGCTGATAGTGACCTCAAAGTGAAGACGATGGAGAAATCCATGATGCCCTCGGTCAACGATCGTGTGGTACCGTTGTAACCCTCTTCCCTCTTTCCTACTCTAAGAATCTCGGGACGAGATTCCTGTAAGGATGGTAGAATTGTAACAGCCCAAATTTGAGAACCTAAAAACCCGAGAAATTTTTTCGCTTTTGTATTGCATTGCATCATGGCATCAATATTAAGTTGCTAAACAACACACATAATGGGTTTGACAACATTGGAAAACAAAATGCTAAACTTGTTTAAACAAAATCTCAAAACAAGGAAGGCACTCCACTTGTAAAACAAAATTACTTTGACACCTTATATTTGTCAAGGAAGTTTCAAGAGCTCAAAATTAATATTTTTCACTTGCTTTAAAAATCCTAAAGGAATATCCTTTTTGAATTTAGCAAAATGCTCTATTTTAAACCTCTATGAACAAATGTTGTCCAAAACATTTTATTTGACAACACCAAATTTTGGGGAGTGATACGTCTCAAACGTATCTATAATTTTTGATGTTCCATGCTGTTATTATATCAATTGCTACATGTTTTGGTTACACTTTATATCATTTTATGCATTTTCTAGGACTAACCTATTAACAAGATGCCACAGTGCCAGTTCCCTGTTTTCTGCTGTTTTTGGTTTCAGAAAATCTATTAAGGAAATATTCTCGGAATTGGACGAAACAAAAGACATCGTCAATAATATCACGAGGAGATCACGGAGTCCAAAGGGGAGTCGGAGCAGACCCACCAGGGGGCCACGCCACACTAGGGCGCGGCCCAGGGTGGGCCCGCGCCCCCCTATGGCGTGGTGGCCCCCCTCGGCCACCGACACCGCCTCTTCGCCTTTATATTCTCCGCGACGCAAAAACCCTATTACGGTCGATCATATTCCACGAAAAGTTCCGTCGCGGCCGTCATCGTCAATCTCAGATCGGAGGAGTTCTGAAGCTCTTCCCGGCACCCTGCCGGAGGGGAGATCATCACCGGAGGGCTCTACATCACCATACCTGCCTCCGGAGTGATGCGTGAGTAGTCCACCCCTAGACTACGGGTCCATAGCAGTAGCTAGATGGTTGTCTCTCTACCTTGTGCCTCCATGTTTAGATCTTGTGAGCTGCCTAACATGATCAAGATCATCTTATTGTAATGCTAGATGTTGTGTTTGCTGGGATCCGATGAATATTGATACCATGTTTATTCAAGTTGTTTATCTATGTGCTCTTGATCTTGCATGCTCTCCGTTGCTAGTAGATGCTTTGGCCAAGTAGATGCTTGTGACTCCAAGAGGGGGTATTTATGCTCGATAGTGGGTTCAGTCTCTAGATATCTGGATCAGTGACAGAAAGGTCTAAGATGGTAGATGTGCTGTTGCTACTAGGGATAAAACATTGGTGCAGTGTCCAAGGGCACTTGTATTGATTACATTACACACTTTACTTCATGCAATAATCTGTTGTTAGCAACTTAATACTGAATGGGATGCGGATGCTGCCTTGAAGGTGGATTATTTAGGCATAGATGCTGTTGGAATAACGGTCTATGTACTTTGTTGTAATGCCCAACTAGATTTCATAGTAGACATCTTGGCATGTATTGCATTGTTATGCCCTCTCTATTTGTCAATTGCCCAGCTGTAATTTGTTTACCCAACATGCTAGTTATCTGTTCTGAGAGAGACACCACTAGTGAACTGTGGACCCTGGTCCAATTTCCTCATACTGTTTACACAACCTGCTGCAATCATCTGTTTCCTGTTACTTGCTGTTTTTCCTGCTGTTTTCCACACCATACGTTTAACTCTTTGTTTCTGCAAGACCGGAGAGATTGACAACCTCTCTGTTTCGTGTTGGGCAAAGTTCTGGTTTGTGTCTGTGCAGATTCCACGTTGGTGCAAGCTCCCTAGCGCCAGGGGGAGTCAACATCAACAACCTTCCGATAGATCATCAAGTCCTACTGGATTGATAACCTTGGGTAGATTTCTCAAGGGAAAACTTCTGCTGTCTACATCATAACCTTCCTCTTGGGGTTCACCAACACGTAGCCATCAAGCTGTTTTCTGGCGCCGTTGCCGGGGACTTGGAGGCTATTGGAAAGGGGAGTCTCTCAGTTCCAATCTCTTTACTTTGTTTTTTGTCTTGTTTTATTTTTGTTTTGCTTGCTGTTAAAAATCAAAAACCCAAAAAAATTAAATTCCTGCATCTAGTTTATTTCGGTTTGCTCATCATGTCTAGTTCCGCTCCTAATATCATGTCTCCTGAGGATGAGGTTTTCACTTTTAAGCAAGGAAGTGGGGAGAGTTTTGGTGATGCTTGGTCTAGAATTTCTGAATCCTATGTTAAAACTGAACCTAAAATGGCTTTGAGTCTGTTTCTTAGTAGTTTCTATTTTGGGTTGCTTCTTTGTTATAGATATGCTCTAGATGCTGTAGTTGGGGGAGATTTCCTTCGTTATGATGGGGATCAAGCTTTCAATGCCATAAAAAAATTAATTGCAGCATCTCTCTTCAAATAAAAAAATAGAATCTGCTTTTGAGAACATTCATTCAAGACTAGAATCACTTGAGTCAGAGTTGGCTAGTTTTAAAGAAACTTTTAAACTTTTTGAAAGTGTCCCTATGCCATTCGAACCTTCTGGATGGGTTCCTTCACTAAAAATTTCAATTGATGGGACAATTTTCTATGCTCATTGTGATATTAAATCTGAATTTTGCTTGATGCCTAAGAGGATTTATGACTCCCTGAATTTATATGAACTCTCAAAAAGTGAAACTTTTGTAACTCTAGCTGATAATTCAATCAAGTTATCTTTTGGGACTACTCAAGGAGTTGTTACTAAAATAAAGGGAGTATTTACACCTACTGATTATCATGTCATTGAATGTGTAGGAAATGGGAGCATCACACTTGGAAGAGGATTATTGAGGCAATTGGGAGCTGTCATTGACATGGGTGAAGCTACTCTGAAATTTAAACCTCCATATTGTTTGCATCATTTTCCTAATGCCCCTAAAGCCAAGGCTAAGAAAAAGAATAAGAGGTCTAAAGGTAACACTATTGGTACCTCTGGTCTTAACAATACTTGATGCATCTCTTCATGCCTAGCTCAAAGGCATTAAAGAAAAGCACTTCTGGGAGATAACCCATGTTTTTATTTGCTGTTTTATTTTTGTTTTCTTGAGTCAAGGATGCTTGTTTACCTCTGTAGCAACTCCTTTGTATCTTTTATTTGCTGTTTTGTTGTGCCAAGGAGAGTTACTAATGCAAAGTTGGTTTTTATTTTCGGGACTGCATTGGGACAGATTGCTGTTCGTCACCGTTTAATTCAGTAGAAAATCAGAAAAAATCGAAAAATGCTGAAACTTTTTGTGCATGTTCCTGATGATGTTACGCAACTTTCATTATTTCAAAAGTTTTTCATCTGAGCATCGTAAGTGCCTCGAAAAAATTCGTCATTACAGACTGTTCTGGTTTGACAGATTCTGTCTTTTATTTTGCATTCTCTCTTTTACAAGTTTTTAAGTGGTTTCTTTTCGTGTAAAAGTGCCCACTTGAGCCTAGTAACAGTGGCTAATGTTTAAAATAGTTGGCTTGTGAGTTTTGTCTTTGCTAGAACTTTGAAGTATTATCTTTTAGTGCACTAACCTGCTAATGAGAAAAGCTGTTAAGTTTTGGTGTGAAGGAAGTTTTCAAGTGTTGATAGAGGAGAATGATATTACATGATCAAGAAGAGTGAAGAGCTTAAGCTTGGGGAGGCTTACCTCCCCAGCATATTTCAAGAAGACTCAAGCATCTAAGCTTGGGGATGCCCAAGGCATCCCCTTCTTCATCTACAAATTATCAGGTCATCTCTAATGGTGCTATATTTTTATTGCTTCATACTAGTGTACTCTTCCTTGGAGCGTCAGTGTGTTTTTGTTTTCAGTTTGTTTTGTTTTGTTTGCTGTGCTATACTTGTTGGATCCTAGCATTCATGTTTGGGAGAGAGACACGCTCCACTTTTTCATTAGAATACTCTTGTGCTTCACTTATACTTGTTGAGTATTCCTGTCTAGTTGCTGTTATTGCTGTTAGCTCTCAGTTTTTCATATCTCTTGTTAGAGCTTTCAGTTTCTTTTGAAGAAAGTACTCTCTTGCTTCACTTATATCTGTTTGGAGAGTTGTCAAATAAGTTGATTGGTGTTTGGTTGGACCAGAAAAATGCTATGCATGTGGTAGTGGTATAAAATGCTTACATGAATCTTTTTAGATCGTTGTCTTGAGTAATTTGATGCTTGCCAATTGTTTTGAGCTGTCAAGTAATTAATGTTTAAGCTTGTGCATCATGTAAGTAATGGCTATTAATGAAGAACTACTATAAGGATTTTCTGCTATAATAATCTGTTGCATAATTGGAAGTCCATAGTAGTCTAGATAATTTTTGGATGAAGGCTATGTGTTAACAAGGAAGACAGTGGGAGTCTATGGTTCGTCAAACCTTGTGTTTTATGTACACTCTTGCTATTCCAGTTGATAATGATGTTTGCTTATAATAACCTTGCTAGCCTAAACTCTGTACTAAGAGGGAATGCTTCTTGTACATCCAAAACCTTGAGCCAAATCCATGCCACCTGTGTCCACCATACCTACCTATTATGTGGTGTTTTCACCATTCCAAGTAAATTTCTTCATGTGCTATCTACTAACTACTCAAAACTGTTACATTTCCTTTTTGTGTCACTACTTGAAAAGCTCATAAGGACGTAGATAGGTGGTCTTTATTTCCTGGTTGATCAAATTTTACACACCTGGACTAGTGGCATATACATCCGCTTATCCAATAATTTTGCAAAAAGAGCTGGCAACGGGGTGCCCAGTCCCAATTAATTACAACTTTAACCAAACAATTCTCTTCACATCTTTTTGCCCCTGATTCGTCAGTCAAGCAATGTTCACAAGTGTGTAAACAAAAGAGAAGAGGGATGATCTGCCCGCTGGTAGAAATAACGTCCTTCATGGGAGCCGCTCTTGTAAAGTTTGATCAACTAGTGAAGTAGAGTATTGCCTATTTGCTGATTTGTTGACACCTGTATACACCATTACCTTACAAAACAATATTTTATGCTCTCTATATGCCTTCGGGAACTACAGCTCTAGCACATGATGTTAATCCCTGCTTCCCTCTGCGAAGGGCCATTCTTTTACTTTTATGTTGAGTCAGTTTTCCCACTTCTTTCTGTCTACTTAAGCAAACATCATTGTCAACTCCAGTATAACAGTTTTTACATAACTTTGTGTTTGGTTGATCATATTCTTTGCATTGACATTATCTATATGATATACATGTTGAAAGTTGAAGCAAAAGCTGAAGCTATTATCTTCCTTTGTGTTGATACAAACACTTTCATGTTGAGAATTATTGCTGCTGTGAACTAACTATTATGTTAGACTATTATATCTCTAAATGTTTTATAGTATTATTCATGAAAGTTTGCACTTGTGTGATCACTTATGTTTACTCTTTATTTACTTGCTTGCAAACTATAGACCATTGGCTTGGATCACTTCATTCAGATCATGTGCATTACATTGTTATTTGATCAAAGATTGTGTTGGTAGCATGTCACTTCAAAAATTATCTGTTTTTATCGTTTACCTACTCGAGGACGAGCAGGAACTAAGCTTGGGGATGCTTGATACGTCTCAAACGTATCTATAATTTTTGATGTTCCATGCTGTTATTATATCAATTGCTACATGTTTTGGTTACACTTTATATCATTTTTATGCATTTTCTGGGACTAACCTATTAACAAGATGCCACAGTGCCAGTTCCCTGTTTTCTGCTGTTTTTGGTTTCAGAAAATCTATTAAGGAAATATTCTCGGAATTGGACGAAACAAAAGACATCGTCAATAATATCACGAGGAGATCACGGAGTCCAAAGGGGAGTCGGAGCAGACCCACCAGGGGGCCACGCCACACTAGGGCGCGGCCCAGGGTGGGCCCGCGCCCCCCTATGGCGTGGTGGCCCCCCTCGGCCACCGACGCCGCCTCTTCGCCTATATATTCTCCGCGACGCGAAAACCCTATTACGGTCGATCATATTCCACGAAAAGTTCCGTCGCGGCCGTCATCGTCAATCTCAGATCGGAGGAGTTCTGAAGCTCTTCCCGGCACCCTGCCGGAGGGGAGATCATCACCGGAGGGCTCTACATCACCATGCCTGCCTCCGGAGTGATGCGTGAGTAGTCCACCCCTGGACTACGGGTCCATAGCAGTAGCTAGATGGTTGTCTCTCTACCTTGTGCCTCCATGTTTAGATCTTGTGAGCTGCCTAACATGATCAAGATCATCTTATTGTAATGCTAGATGTTGTGTTTGCTGGGATCCGATGAATATTGATACCATGTTTATTCAAGTTGTTTATCTATGTGCTCTTGATCTTGCATGCTCTCCGTTGCTAGTAGATGCTTTGGCCAAGTAGATGCTTGTGACTCCAAGAGGGGGTATTTATGCTCGATAGTGGGTTCAGTCTCTAGATATCTGGATCAGTGACAGAAAGGTCTAAGATGGTAGATGTGCTGTTGCTACTAGGGATAAAACATTGGTGCAGTGTCCAAGGGCACTTGTATTGATTACATTACACACTTTACTTCATGCAATAATCTGTTGTTAGCAACTTAATACTGAATGGATGCGGATGCTGCCTTGAAGGTGGATTATTTAGGCATAGATGGTTGGAATAACGGTCTATGTACTTTGTTGTAATGCCCAACTAGATTTCATAGTAGACATCTTGGCATGTATTGCATTGTTATGCCCTCTCTATTTGTCAATTGCCCAGCTGTAATTTGTTTACCCAACATGCTAGTTATCTGTTCTGAGAGAGACACCACTAGTGAACTGTGGACCCTGGTCCAATTTCCTCATACTGTTTACACAACCTGCTGCAATCATCTGTTTCCTGTTACTTGCTGTTTTTCCTGCTGTTTTCCACACCATACGTTTAACTCTTTGTTTCTGCAAGACCGGAGAGATTGACAACCTCTCTGTTTCGTGTTGGGCAAAGTTCTGGTTTGTGTCTGTGCAGATTCCACGTTGGTGCAAGCTCCCTAGCGCCAGGGGGAGTCAACATCAACAACCTTCCGATAGATCGTCAAGTCCTACTGGATTGATAACCTTGGGTAGATTTCTCAAGGGAAAACTTCTGCTGTCTACATCATAACCTTCCTCTTGGGGTTCACCAACACGTAGCCATCGGGGAGCTTCTACATGTTATGGAGAGGCAACATGAATTTTCTCATACTTTTCTAAATTGTTTAAGTGCCCGAAATAAATCAATTGAGTTGCTGCTGGGGTTAAAAATAAACAGGAAGGACCAATCGGTATTGGAAATAATTTGTCCAGGGGCCTGTTTGTAAAATCTCCTTCTCCTCTGTAGCGACCGCAGGAGCTGTTCAAGCTCGCGCCGGACCCGTGGTCGCCGTGCTGCGCCGCACCAGCTCGACGCCGGGCCCCCTCCTCCTCTGCCTTCACTGCGCGGAGACCAAGACACGAGGCCCACTGCTCCCCATTCCCCACACCTGCTCCTCTGCCCTCGCTCTCCCTTTGGCTCCCCACCATGGCCGACGCACCATTCGAGTTGGCCGTGCTTGTCGACGCCGTTTGAGGTCCTCCCGCGTGAATCGAAGCTCACACGCACCTCCGCCGTGCTCCCCTCTCCCTCCTCGTGGAAGGAATCGGCCGGAGACGCCGCGGAACGACGCCGCCGCGTTCTTCTTCGCCGCTGCCGCCCGAGCTCCGCCGTGAGCAAATATGTCGCTGTCGCTGCAATCCTCTGGTCTCAGCTTCGCTCTGTCGTTTCATGGTGAGCTCCTGCCCACGCTGGCCTTTAACTTCTCCTCCTAGCGCCTCGAGCCGCGCTGTTCACCGTAGTCCACGCCGCGGTCGCCGTAGACGTGAACTCCTTCGTTGTAGCGCGCAGCCCGGCCGAGGAACCGGCTAAACCGGGCTGCCGACCGATCCTCTCTGGCCCATAGCTGGCCCTAGAGCCGGCCCAGACCGGGTTGTGTGCCGAACCTCTCTGTTAGCAGGCCGGCCTGCAAGCCGGCCCAACCGGGCTGGAGGCCGGTTAAACAGTTTTTCTTTTCCTCGCGATTCTTTTCTTTTTCCCTCTCGCGCATATCTCCCGCTACTCCCCCGCGACATTAGGGACATCGAACTGCGATGAAACTCCTATCCCATCCCTCTCTCGAATCCGTGTAGATAAAATATTATCGTTGTTTAAAATAACTTAATTAAAATCATAAGTTAAAAAGAGGATATTATAAAAGTAATAACTTTTTATCGGGACCTCAGAAAAATGTGTTCGAGATACCAAAATGTTCAGAAAAGCATGAACTGTCCAGAATCATTATCATCATGCATATTTGATCACAATTACAATGATGTACTTCTAGTAGTCTCGGAATCACTAAGTTAAATATGGGGAACTCCTTCTCTAGTTGAAGTAATCCTTTCAACCCATTTAAATTGCTAGATAGCTATTAATAAGTTCGGTGCATTAAAATGTCATGCCATCATGTGTTTGCGCATTGCATATTTTAAGCATGGGTGGTGATTGATTGTTCCCTTTCGGTGTTGTTTGTGCATCGGTAGATCAAGGAGTTGAAGTGCCACCCCCTTCTCGTGACGATCCCTACTAACAGCCGTATCAACAAGGCAAGCGTAACCCCCCCCTGTGGGCATATCTTATCCTATGTTTCCGCAAATATTTTCTCCACTATAATATTGCATGCGGTTCCAAATGTCAATTTTATTGGATTAGAGTATCCCATAGTTGCATTAAGTTTCCGATGCCATTACCTGCTTCCCTCCTATTATCCATAGGTTTGTATTGTTGGCCTGAGATACTTAACTATGCAATGTTGATGATTAGCCATGCTTAGTTAAATGTTTATCCGTCATCCGATGGATATTACATGTTGGAGACAGGTGTCGAGATGTTACGATGATGGTGGAGGAAATTGTGGTGACAGGTAATAAAATGCTTAAAGGTGGGGATGAGAGGCCACTATGGTTGTGGTGCTTTGTCTCGTTCTCGCCGCCTAGGTGCAAGTTCTTTACCTCTTGAACCAAGACTGAGCGTGCAACCATGCGTGAGGCCTATGCAATTGCAGGAACCCTCATAGACTAAATAACTCGGGCGGGACTAGCCAGGGTCCTCTAGTTTGAGCTTCCATTTGCGTGTGCGTGATGATGGTGGTATGAACTGGGATGAGGATGGTGGTGTTAGGAAAATGAGTGGCCACGGGGCAGGGTGTTGGATCCGCTGCTCCGTCCTCACTAATGATCCTGGGTTAGTCCTTAACAAGGGAGAAGTCGACACCGCTCCCACCCAGCCGGCTTTCCAAGGAAGAGAGCTAATGATCAGGCAATGGGCCGGACGGTACGCGTGGCAAACATTGTACACCCATGCAGGGTAAATCTTTTCGAAAAGCCGTGTCCGCGGTTATGGACGAACTTGGGAAGTGAAGGTAAGATCATAGAATAACTTTAACGGAATGATTAAAAACTGGGTACTAAAGGTACCGTTCAAGATTGCAAGGTTGACTTCCTCGAGGGTGATTCGCGGAGGTGCCTTTGTAGAACAGGTACAGTGATGATGATGGTGATTGATAATGAGAAAGGTGATCAAAGAAAAGAGTTACTTCTTACCCCCTTTTGAAAAATACTCTGATTAGTCGATGCCATGGAGTTATGTTTTATAAATAAAATTAGCTTTACGCAAAACAGCCATAAAACTTTGAAAGCCTCATCGAGCTAAAGATCTATATATAATCTTGCGAGTTTGTCGAACTCAACGTCATTTGTTTTGTTTCAGAGGAGGACTTCACCGACCTCGAAGGTGGGTTCTTTGTGGATGTCGACGAGTAGTCTGGGGTTCCCAGGTGGCAGCTTGGGACATCCCGGAACAGCTGGCGCTGGATGTTTATCTGCAGGGCTCTTAGGCCATAATTTGGTTCTTGTTGTTTAGAACAACCTAATTTGCTTCCGCTTGTTGTAATGCTGGGTCTGTGACCTCTGGTTGTAATTTGCTATCTTTCTCTACTATAAGAGTTGAACTATAATGCTTTGTGTCGTAGAGTCTGTGATGTGCCAGTTGTTCCACAAGTCTTGATCTCTCTATTATGCATTGATAGTTGAGCCTGTGTTAAGGCATCAATCGGGGTGTTGCGTTGCCGGTGATCAATTCCGAGCAACGCCTGCCAAAGGTTTTGGCCGGGGATTGGTAAACCCGTAACCTCCGGTTGTATCGCTTAACCGGTGACACTCAGCATCACTGTATAGCAGTCGGGTCGGGGTGCCACAAGTTGGTATCAGAGCAGGACTGCCTGTAGGAAACCCTTCTACTGGTCGACGTTGAGTCTAGTGTTTGAGAAAATATTTTGAAACTAAAAATGAGTTGTGAAAACTTGCTTAGGATTCTTTTTACTCCTTACCTGGTATCGCTCCAACTCTGAGTCACCTTACCTCTATTTGATTTAAAAGGGTTTCGTTATCTCATCTGGTGTTTCAAAAACTAGGTGACACGTTGGGTGGGCCGTTCCTAAATCTGTTAACCTGTTACTCCAGCTCACGAGTTACAAATAGGCGTCGGAGTAGGAACCACAAGATCTTAAAGGATGGGATCCATCTCTAGTTATGTATCAGGTTGTCGGATTCAGAGTCTCCAACTCCTTTTGCCAGACTGATGCAACTCCTTTTGCCGGACTGATGCAACTCCAATTCTTCAAGACCACGCAGAGAATGGAGGAGCCCAAGGTCTTGAACCGAAGGTCCCGGATTGTGCTGTGATTCTGGCATGATGAATTGTGTGGGTTGTTACCCATGTGATCGTTATGCTATTTATGATTCTCGGTGCATGAAGCTGACCTTTAACCCAAGTCCTTTATGTGGTCTGTGTGGTAAATGGTTGAACCTTAATTTACCACACCTCGGATGACTATGTAACTTCAGCTCTCCCTTAGCCTTGCTTAGGTTCTGTCTTGGAACCATCGGGGTTACGACCAAGATTCCCCTAGCGAGTCCCCATCTATGTTCATGACTCTGCTGCATCTCTCCTTTTTGGGCATGGTTATGACATTTGAGTAATAACCGGTGCAACATCCACATCTTCGGATTCTCCTGAGCATGTTTCGTACTCTGATCTGTTTTCCAACCTTTGTCTGTCAGTTGACAGTAAAGTCTTATCGTGCGTTGGTATGTTCCGATGCAATTCACCCGCTTGATCCGTCAAGACTTTCCACTTCGTCTGGTTAGGAGAAACAAACTCGAGTACCTTGTCCACTTCCCGGACCAGGTCAAAGTAAATTAATCTGCGGAATAAGGGGCTTGTCTAGCTTTTGTTCTGCTCCACCTTAGGGTGTCACACTCTTTGATACCAGGGTATCTCTCTAAGTATCATGATCCTCCCGATGAAGTGATGCTCTTACACTTTGTTACTCTCCGCTCTCCGAGTGACTTGTTACTCAAGAATGATGAGACGTGAGCAATAATGTAACTATCGGATATTATCAGCAGTTCTTACTACGCCGAAATCCAAGGACATTCATTGTCCCTCTTAGCATTATTGGTTAGCCGATCAATAAAATGAGTTGAAATGTGTTCCTAAGTTCGTTTTCTCTGGTGCCCTTCCTCGGTCAAAGAGCTAGTTTTGTGCCGAAGCTCCCAAGATCACATTGTTGTGCCTTGAAAGGCGTGATTCTCTCTCGAGCTCAAGACATATCGGTGGATCGTGATATTCTGGAGGTCTTCCCAGAAGTATCGCCAGGTTGTCACCTGACCGTGATGTTGAGCTTATGAGTAAGCTGGTTCCCGGAACAACTCCCTTCTCCAAGAAAATCGTGCTGGATGTCCAGAATTATTCGGTTGAGCTTAAACAACTTGGAGAGTTGAAAGACAAGAGCTCTATCCCGACATAGTTCCTTTTCAAAGGGATGTCTAGTCTGATCATGCCGAAGCAAGGTGGTATCTCCTTTGTGGATATGCTATCCTACAAATCTTTGATTTGAATTGGGCTATCGTCAAATCAAACTCAGACCGACCTACCTGAATGTGTTAGTCTGACCAATTCTTATGCCCCATTCTGGTGATATATGAGTCTACCGTCTTCGAGTATCAGGATGAGTCTGTTGTTGAGCCCATCAACTACCTTCTTATTTTTTCCATGATTGAGGAGATTCATATGGGATATTGGGCGTTAGCATTGGAGTGATAGTTCAAAGAGAGTTCCCACAAAACTTACACTATGTGCCACCAAAAGAGTGATGAGGGAGTTCAGAGAGAACCCATCCACCCTACACTATGTCCTCATATGCAAGGTTGAAGTTTCTATGACTAACACTTTCACAAACCTTCCTCCTTCCTTGTTGTCTCTTTTGAAGGACTTTGAAGATGTTTTCCCTCAAGATGTGCCACCAGGACTACCTCCTCTACGCGGAATCGAGCACCGCGTCGACCTTGTTCCCGGCGCACCGCTACCAAACCGCGCTCCTTACCGCACCAACCCCGAGGAGACGAAAGAGATTGAGCGGCAAATACAAGAACTTCTTGCCATGGGACATATCCGCGAGAGCTTGAGTCCGTGCGCCGTGCCCGTCATCTTGGTACCCAAGCACGACAACACTCTTCGCCTTTGCGTGGATTGTCGCCCCATCAACGCCATCACCGTTAGGTATCGCCACCCTATCCCTCGACTTGATGACATGCTTGACGAGCTTTGTGGTTCCGCTATTTTCTCCAAAATTGATCTTAAAAGTGGATATCACCAAATAAGGATGTGTGAAGGTGATGAATGGAAGACCGCATTTAAAACAAAGCTTGGTCTTTATGAATGGCTTGTCATGCCATTTGGTCTTTCCAATGCTCCTTCTACTTTTATGCGTCTCATGAATCATGTTTTGAGACCTTTCATTGGGAAATTTGTTGTGGTATACTTTGACGACATCCTTATCTATAGCAAATCTTTGGAAGAGCACACTTCTCATGTTGCTCAAGTTTTGTTGGTTCTTCGCAATGAAAAGCTTTATGCAAATCTTTCTAAGTGCACATTTGCCACCAACAAACTTGTTTTCTAGGGTTTTGTTGTGTCTTCGAATGGAGTTGAAGTTGATGATGCCAAGATTAATGCAATTTGAACTTGGCCATTTCCTATGTCCCTTGAGGAGTTGAGACGTTTTCTTGGTTTTGCCGGATTTTATCGTCGATTCATCAAGGATTTTTCCACTATTGCTTGCCCCCTCCATGAACTTACAAAGAAAAATGTACCTTTCATTTGGGGCAATGCACATGATTTTGCTTTTAGCGAGCTCAAACGGTTGTTAACCGAAGCACCACTCCTCGCCCTTCCGGATTTTTCGAAAACTATTGAGATTGAATGTGATGCGAGTGGATTGGGAATTGGAGGAGTTTTTATGCAAAACGGTAGACCCATCGCTTATCATAGTGAGAAACTTGACGGAGCTCGCTTAAACTACCCCATTTATGACAAGGAACTATTTGCTTTGGTTCGTGTTTTAGATGTGTGGCGACACTACCTTCGCCCTAAGGAGTTTGTCATACATTCGGACCACGAATCATTGAAATATTTGAAAAGCCAAACAAATTTGAACAAAAGACATGCTAAGTGGGTTGAGTTCATTGAGTCTTTTACCTTTGTAATCAAATACAAGAAAGGTAAAGACAATGTGGTCGCGGATGCTCTATCCCGCAAGGCCAACCTACTTACACGTCTTGACATTAGTGTCTTGGGTTTGGATGAGATAAAGGAATTGTATGCTACCGATGCTTTCTTTGGAGATATTTTCGCTCAATGTTCGGAGCACAAAGGAATTGGTGATTTCTATTTGCACCAAGGTTTCTTGTTTAAGGCTAGCAAACTATGTATACTCGAGTCTTCGCTTCGTTTGGTTCTTTTGAAGGAATCGCATGGAGGCGTCTTAATGGGACACTTTGGACGTGACAAGACCTTTGCCATGCTCTCCAAAAACTACTATTGGCCAAGGATGTACCGGGATGTGAACCGCTTGGTGCGACGATGTTCAACATGTCTCAAAGCTAAGTCTACTCCAAACTCTCATGGCTTATACACACCTTTGCCAATACCACATCACCCATGGTCCGACATTGCTATGGATTTTGTCTTAGGACTACCACGCACTAAAACAAAAAAGGATTCCATCTTTGTCGTCATTGATCGCTTCTCTAAAATGGCGCACTTTATACCTTGCAACAAGAGCGATGATGCTTCACACATTGCTACTTTGTTTTTCAGGGAAATCGTCCGTCTTCATGGAGTGCCCAAGACCATTGTGTCGGATCATGACGTCAAGTTCGTGAGATATTTTTGGAAGACTTTGATGGCCAAGATGGGAATCAAGCAACTATTCTCCACTGCATACCACCCTCAAACCGATGGCCAAACCGAAGTGGTGAACCGGAGCCTATCCACACTCCTTCGTGTGTTGATCAAGCCTAACTTGAAGAGTTGGGAAGAGTGCATCCCACACGCCGAGTTCGCCTACAATCGAGCACTACACCGCGCAACAAAGAGAACACCCTTCGAGGTTGTCTATGGCTCCAACCCCTACACCGCGCTAGACATGCTACCACTTCCACTCCGAGAACAAGTAAACATGGACTTCGACAAGCGCGCCGCCTACATGAAGAAACTACATGAAGACACAAGGGCCACGCTAGAAAAGCATAAGGAAGACCATGCTACGAAGATGAACAAGAACAAGCGCCCCATGATCTTTGAAGAAGGAGACCTTGTTTGGCTACATCTACGCAAACACCGCTTCCCCGATGAGAGAAAGTCTAAGCTCGCGCCAAGAGGAGATGGCCCTTTCAAGGTTCTCAAGCGCATCAACGACAATGCATACAAGATTGACATACCAAAGTCCAAGTAAGGCATCCATGACACCTTCAACGTCGCCGACATCTCGCCCTACCGTGGAAACCCAAGTGATGATGAGGACGAAGAGTCGAGGACGACTCTTTTCCAAGGGGGGGGGGAGATGATGTAGTGCAACCTAGGCACACAACGCCAACATCACCAAATGGCCCAATGACAAGAGCAAGAGTCAAAGCTCTCCACGATAAGGTGAATTCACTCCTATCTATGTGTGATCTCGACACTCCTTTGAATGGTTTGCTACTTCATTCCGATACCTTGTGTGTGCTCAGCTATGGTAAACCTGAAGACCCTTATGAAGATGGCCAAGAGGCGACGCAAGAAGATGGACAAGAGTCGAGCCAAGACGATGAAGAAGAAGAAGAAGAAGAAGACAAGAAGGAAGAAGAAACCCCAGGTGGCGGTACTACCGCCGGGTCAAGCGGTACTACCGCCCCTGGCCCAGTCAGCACGTACACAACCCACGCTGGCGGTATCGCTAGCGGCACTGGCAGCGGTACCGACCGGTACCGGGGACGTGGGATGGGCACGTATCACGCCGGCGGTGCTACCGCCCCTGCTACCGCCGAAAAGGCACTTCGGGGCCTCCATACGGTACCTCCAGCTACCGCCGCCGCGGTACCAGTTGGTACCGGGGGCGTGGGAAGCAGCGACGGCTGCCCGCACCGGCGGTACCACCGGCTGAGCCAGCGGTACTACCGCCAGTGCGGGAGCAGTTCGGGCAGCGGGCCCGTGTAACCTTATCCTTTCGCCTCGTTTTGGATCTAGACTATAAATAGCACTCCTTGGACTAGATCTAGGGTTAGAATATGATTTGAGAGCTAAAGTAGAGCCTTGCTCCTTCTTCTCAAAGTGTCTCTTTCCTTCTATGGAGATGAATCAAGGCCTCCACATGTGGAGATGAACCAAGGCCTCCTCTTGAGGAGAAGATCCCTGCGTATAGGGCTGGGCATAAAGCTCGATGCTCGACAAGCTAAACGAGCACTCGTTTGCTTGACTCGTTTAGCTCGGCTCGTTATGCTAACGAACAGAGCCAAACAATGATTTTGGGTCGTTATTGCTAATGAGCTAAACGAGCGAGCTAACGAGCCTCGCGAGCAACTCGTTAAGCTCGTTAATTTGGATCCCATCTCTTTTTAAGAGTAGATCTCATCTAATTAGCAACCTGACAAGTGACGGCTCAACACTGTTTAGCAAGACCATATCACAACCGAGATTTATGGTCAGCCCATGTAGGAAACATCGAATCCCATTTACTTCTTGTTAATCGTTAATCACCTTGTCATCTCTAAATTCAGATTCATTTTCTTAACGAGCTGCTCGCGAGCGCTCGCGAACACTTAACGAACTGAGCCGAGCTTTATATTTAGCTCGTTAGCCTTAACGAGCTTAACGATTCGAGTCTTAACGATCACGAGTCTTAACGAGCCGAGCCTTAACGAGCCGAGTAGCTCGTTAGTCTAGCCCTACCTGCGTAGATACCAAGGCTCCGCTTGTAGTTGCGATTACTTGCTAATCTTCCCTCTGTGAGTGGCTAGATTAGATTGGTGGGATTGACCAATTGGAGAAACAATCCTAAGAGTAAGGTGTGTTTGGGAGAGGAGGATTGGGGGCTGCCCACGGGGATTTGTTACCAATCGAGTCTTGTCGGGTTGCTACTTGCTATTTACCCTTGTGTGTTGATTTTTTCCCTCTTTGCGTTCTTCGTTCATCGCGTGTTCTTCGTGTTCATCTTTTCCTCCGCACAAATCCGTGAAAATCGGGACCAACCCACATCAGCACCAATGGCGAGACGGCAGCTAGGACACATCGAAAGGGGCCCGAAAGTCGTCTGGCAGCCGCACAGTGCAACGTACCCGCCGACGAATGGAGGAAGGCCACCTCGGACGGAGAAATCGGGCCCGAATTCTCCCTGACATCACGAACAGTGCAACGTACCCGACGACGACGTGAAATACCAAACATATCCCAACATACTATAGAAAATACGCAGCGACAACCCACGCACGGGAGAGATCGGCGACGTAAACGTGCAGGACAACCGACATGTGAACCACTGGAGGGGACGGCCCCATCGTCAGCAAGAGAAAAGGGAAAGGAACCACGTATGAAGATCGCTCTCCAGAGGGGCACACCGTGCATCCACTAAAAACTTACAACGGTAAATGAACAAAATCAGCCAATGGGAGGAACGCAGTGCGAATCTGACAACCCCGCCACACCGATTAAACGCACAGCGTGAGGCCGACGGGTGGTCCCTCGGGCTCTAGGGTGCATCGGGAGAGGGAGTTAGCGAGAGTGGGTGAACTAAGGTTGGTACGCTTAGCGACTTTGCGAATCCCTGTTGATGCCGACTCTAGGAACCGGCGGAGATCGGACGGTGCGGAGGTGTGGAGCGGGAAAAATCGGACGACCAGAAAGCTCAAATCGCTGTGGTGCGCTCAATAGGTCTCACCATTTATATCTTTAGATGTGAGTATCTTTAAAACCATTATGCCTAGCTAAAAGGCATTAAAGAAAACGCTTTTGGGAGACAACCCATTACATTTTTGCTTTCAGTTTTCCCTTGTCAAGGAGTTTTGTTATCTCTGTAGCAACTCCTTTGTATCATTTTATTTTTATTTTGTTGTGCCAAGTGTAGTCTCTAATGGTAGGAAAGTGCAAAAGTTTGATTTGTTGCGCATAAACAGATTTTATTCTTCGCTGCAAGAATTCGTGAAAAATCCCAGAACAGTATTTTGATCTGCAATTTTTTTGCGTAAAACCGAAGCTTTTATCTGCCTAGGTTTGAGTTTTGTGATTTGAGATGCGTAAGTGACTCGAAAAAATTCATCTTTACATTTTGTTCTGTTTTGACAGATTCTGTCTTAGCTTTACATTCCCTCTTTTACAAGCGTTGAGTGGGGTTTCTTAAGGGTGACGAGCATCACATAACGCTTTGTGATAGTAGCTAATGTTAAAATAAGTTCATTCAATTTGTTTTGGTAGAACTGAAGACGCCGACAGAACTGAAGTCGGATCGCAAGGTCGAACTCCACCATAATAGACCTATCTTATCACTAGGGAAACAATATTTAGAATTTCCTTTAACAGACTAGGGCATAAATGAGATTTTGGTGGAAGGTGAAATGGCTATGCCGGAATGAATAAGTGTAACCCCTGCTTGTCGCTGTTTCTTATGGCAGATTAGAGAGGCGCAGCAAATGACATTCTATCTCCCGTGATGGGCGGGCAAACCTTACCTCTATCAAGGCAAGTTTCATTGTCATGAATCGGCATCCTGCTCGAGCTCGTCCCTATGAGGCACGAGTTGTAACTTCTTCTAAGGGGTTTGTGGAGGATACAACTATCTTACGTATAAATTGATTTTAGGGGAGGAGGTACAAATATCTAACGAACAAACTGGTTAGGTAAAAATAGTGCACTCCTCAATTATAATGTACTTTTTCCTTGATGACTAGCAATCACGTATATTCTCCTATGCTTGAATTCAGAAACCTGCAACTCCCATTTCTGTAATGTTTTACTTGTTAATTTGTTGTTTTTCTATTAGTGAGTTTAGATTCTTAATTCAGAAGTCGATTTCCACAATAAAGTTGTTGTTTTTAAGGACGCGAAACGATCCATTTTGCAACCATCCTTGACATTTGATGAGCATAGATTTGTCTTCCCTCCCAACAATAATATGCCCTACATCTCCTAGAACTACTTGATGCATGTCAATTCCCCATACCAATCTTTATTTTCATTTGTTTTATCTAGTGGCTAATATTTGCGCACAGTCCATGTTACTCTCTTTGTTTTAGTTATCATGTGCTCTAAGTTTTTCGAAGTCAAAATTTAAAAAATTTAACCAAGTATATATGAAAATATATTAACGTATAGAATGCCAAATGCATATAATATGAAAATATATTCTGTAATGATTCTAATAATGTTAAATTTATATTGTGTTGATATTCTTTTCTATATATTTGGTCAAAAGTTAAAGTTTGATTTTGACTAAACCTGAAACGCGGGTAACTGTCAATGGAGGGAGTAGGTCTTCTGCTTTGCAATAGTATATAGTAAGAAAAGTGGCAACTCCGAGTTAAAATTGGAACAATTTCCCAAATTACATGGCTTACATTTGTGGAATTCACATCTGGTTTGAACTTCCTAAATCTACCCAAATAGTTCTATTTTCTTCTATAACTAGTTGGCATGTACGTGCAACGCACGTCTTTACAATTAAAGTGACCATTTACTTATGCAATCATCATAGAGCACATAAACCTCACACCAAAGCCACCAAAACTTGTGCCGCGATGAAAGCATGTTTTTTGGATGTATTATCAGCACAAATTATGGCATATCCTTAATGTCACACTCATAGCCTTCAACACGACCTTCGGCGCGTCACCGCCTCGGACATCATCACCTGCATGTAGAGTGGAATATAAAGAGCGCGCGGAGGAGGTAGCGAGAATTAAGGTTGTCGTCATCCTCATAACCGTTGTTGTGGAAAATGCCCTTAGCCTAGTGGGATTCACGTGACGCTCGAATAGAGACATCATTTATATTAATATCCCACACATTTCATATTTAGTTATTTATGTGATAATGCAAAAAGACCACTAAGCACACGCTAGATGGTGCAAACAGGAGCATGGATGGCATATTAACATTACTTACATTTTATGATCAAAATAGATATATAATTTTTATTATCTAGAGTTATACAACAATAGATATGATTTATACAGGATTAACACATTTTCTGCAGCAAGAAAAAGGGAAATAATTAGACAGAGTGGAAAAGAGATGGCTTTTGCATCTGGCGGGATTCGAACTTGGGTCTGATTGGTGAAATATCAGGAGCACAGCAACTGGGCTACAGTGGGTGTTGTGATTGAATTCAGAACCGAAGGAAGATCCGACGCTAACTGAATTTCTGGACAGAAAGTTTCAGATTTGGACTGGAGTTGCGACGGCGGAAGAACGAACGGTGACGACCAAAGAAAGAGCTGCGCTCGGATGTGCGCGTGGATGCGGAAGGAAACGCAGGTGCTCACGCGTGATGCCGACGTGCGTGCATCCACGGGAGTGCGAGCAGCTGGTCTACGTGCGTGCTCGGCAGGAGAGGTCGGACATGGCGTTCTCGAACCTTACTGAGCCGGCGCCGGTCGCCGGTCCGTGCGACGACAGGCAGTTGTGGCTAGCGTGCGCCGGCGGTATGTGCACCGTGCACCCGCTCGGCTCCAGCGTGCACTACTTCCCGCAGGGCCACGCCGACCACACGCTTGTCCAAGCCGACGGCGCTGACCTCTCCGCGGCGCGCGTCCCAGCGCTCTTGCCCTGCCGCATCGCGGCCGTTCGAATCCAGGACGCCGTGGATGAAGACGGGCAGGAGAAGCCGAAGTCGTTCGCAAGACGCTCATCGCCAAGGTACTGCGGCGAGATTATCTTCCCGCGGCTGGACTACGCCGCCGACCCGACCGTGTATTTGTAATAATCTTATTTCTAATCCTATCCGGTGTCCTACTCCGTGTTGTAGCTTTAGGTTTTCGGCCGCGTCGTCGGAGCAACGTATCACGTCAGATATAGGCCTGCGCACATGAGTTGGATCTATTAACAATGGCAACTCCTGTAATTACCACAAAGTTAAAATAAAACGAACCGGTACGATGGTATTAGCAGTATTATGTGATTTGGTGGGAGGGTAAAACGGGCAAAAGTGGATTTGTGTTGAGTTGTCAAACATTGAAGCGATCTGGACCATTGGCCAAATATTGAAGGGCTCAGATTTAATGTATCAACACAAGTTTGTTCTTTTAATAGTAGTATAGATATAGAAAAACATAAATTTCCCTTAAGTTGCATTTGCATGTTTCTGTTAATTTGTTTCTCCCCTTTCTTAGGCCGTCTTCCCTCTCACTCTCTCTCTCCATACCCAAAACTTCCAAGATCCGCTTCTTCCTCTCTTCTTGTTGTACATTCTGAACGAACATTAACCACATCTGCTACGTACCCGTTCCTCCTCTCCCGCGCGTCTTCCTTAACTAAGATCGATCAGATGCAACATCAGCTTCCCAATTCATCACGCCTTGTTGATTGATCCGCTTCGGTCTGATCATACCATAATCAATCAAGGTACATGCATGTAATTACCAAATTAATCACTAATTGTGGATGTTAATTTCCGAGTTCCATATTGGTTGGTTTGTTCTTGACATGTTGTAGGTTCTGATCGATCTTGATCAAAACCATGGCGATCAAGGGCAACTCGGGGGAGTACAGGGCGCGGAGCCCGCTGGCCATGGTGGTCGCCGTCCTGCTGTGCTGCTTCTTCTACGTGCTCGGCGCCTGGCAGCGCAGCGGCTACGGCAAGGGCGACCGCATCGCGGTGGCGGTGACCCGGCAGACGGCCTGCGCCGACGCCTCCGCGGCTGGATTAAGCTTCGAGACACACCACGCCGGCGCCAACCTGACGACGTCCGGCCTTGGCGAGCCGCCGCCAACGTTCGCCCCGTGCGCGGGACCGCTGGCTGACCACACCCCGTGCCACGACCAGGATCGGGTCATGAAGTTCCCGCGTAAGAACATGGTGTACCGAGAGCGGCACTGCCCGTCGGTCGGCGAGCGGCTGCGGTGCCTCGTCCCGGCACCGCCGGGGTACGTGACGCCGTTCCCATGGCCCAAGAGCCGGGACTACGTCCCCTACGCCAACGCGCCGTACAAGAGCCTCACCGTCGAGAAGGCCGTCCAGAACTGGGTCCAGTACGAGGGCGCCGTTTTCCGATTCCCCGGCGGCGGCACCCAGTTCCCCCACGGCGCCGACAAGTACATCGACCAGCTCGCAAACGTCGTCCCTTTCGCCGACGGCACCGTCCGCACCGTCCTCGACACCGGCTGCGGCGTAAGCCATTAATTCATTAAGAGACCAATCCATTCCATTCTCCCGCCCGCTGCCATTAGTTACATCGACCCATGTGGTGCTTGCAGGTGGCCAGCCTGGGCGCGTACCTAGACTCCCGTGGCGTGATCGCCATGTCCTTCGCGCCGCGGGACTCGCACGAGGCGCAGGTGCAGTTTGCGTTGGAGCGCGGCGTGCCGGCCTTCATTGGTGTCCTCGGCTCCGTCAAGCTCCCCTTCCCTACGAGCTCCTTCGACATGGCGCACTGCTCCCGCTGCCTCATCCCCTGGTCCGGCAACGGTGAGCCAGCACTCGACGCAACGTGGCTTCCGGTGGCCGGCCGGTGCATCCATACACGCATGCCATTGCCATGAGATTGATAGATAAAGTTTCGATGCAGGCGGGATGTACATGATGGAGGTGGACCGGGTTCTCCGGCCAGGCGGGTACTGGGTACTCTCCGGCCCGCCGATCAACTGGAAGGCCAACTATCGGAAGTGGGAGCGCACGGAGGAGGACCTCTCCGGCGAGCAGAAGAGGATCGAAGAGTACGCGGAGATGCTCTGCTGGGAGAAGCTCACCGAGATGAACGAGGTCGGCGTGTGGCGGAAGCGGACAGACACGTCCGCGTGCCCGGCCAGGCCGCCGGCGGTCCGGACCTGCGACCCGGCCAATCCCGACGACGTCTGGTAATACAAATGCCACTAGTAGTCTTGATCTGACAAAAGTCAACAGTCAAGATCGTCTTCTTGGCCGTCCATCCTTGATGGAAGAGTACTGAAAAATGTTGGGTACAGGTACAAGAACATGGAGACGTGCATCACGCCGTCCTCCCCAGCCGCTGGAGGACAGCTGCAGCCGTTCCCGGCGCGGCTGAAGGCCGTCCCGCCGCGGATAAGTTCCGGCGCCGTCCCCGGCTTCACCGTGGAGTCGTACGAGGAGGAGAACCGGCAGTGGGAGAAGCATGTCAAGGCATACAGGAAGGTCAACTACAAGCTCGACACCGAGCGGTACCGGAACATCCTAGACATGAACGCCGGTGTGGGTGGCTTCGCCGCAGCCATCTTCTCCCCAAGTCTTGGGTCATGAACGTCGTGCCCACCGCCGCCGAGCTCTCCACGCTCGGCATCATCTACGAGAGGGGCCTCATTGGCATCTACCATGATTGGTAATTAATCTCTCCTTGCCTGCCTTCATCTGAAACATCATATGAAGAAATGGTGATTGATTTCTGCTGCTTCTTCTTCAGGTGTGAGGCATTCTCTACTTACCCAAGGACCTATGACCTCATCCATGCCAATGGAGTATTCAGCCTCTACAGAGACAGGTGAGTCACATCAAAGAATTACTGTATCTTTTAAAATGCTTTTAACTTCCTGACAATCGGATGGGTGGATCAGGTGCAAGATGGAGGACATCATGCTAGAGATGGACCGGATTTTGCGCCCCGAGGGCACAGTAATCCTCCGGGATGACATCGACGTCCTGCTGCAGGTGCAAAAGGTTGCGACTGGGATGCGGTGGAAGACGATGATGGCGAACCACGAGGACAGCCCGCACATCCCGGAGAAGGTGCTCTACGCCGTCAAGCGGTACTGGACCGCAGACGGCAATGAGAGTTCCGAAGAGAATAAGGGAAGTTCTTCAGAGGGTAAGGGCTCAGAGGTATGAAATGGTGAGTGAGCTGAGCTGATGGTCTGCACTGCAGCTCAGGAGGCAGCCTGGTTTGGGGGAGTAGCAGGATTTGGGATAGGCATGTGATGTCAAGTTCTTCATGTGAGTTTTTCTAGAGTGTAGCAGGAAGATCAGCAGGCCCACTCTTTGATTACATTTTGTAGGAACAATTTTCTTATTTTTTGGAGATGGTAGTTTGAACAATTCTAATGTTTGATACAAGGATTTATCAGCGTTTCTATCTGTGTGACAGATTTCAGAATGGTGTTCTTAAACTAAGAACATGCATTTTCACGGCTTTGTTTTCACCTCAGTGTTCCGGTTTGAACTGTTATTGTCATAATCATAAGGTATGACAAGTTGCAGACATTTACTCAATTTAAGAGTGAAATCAGTTTAGCAATCAGAACACTCGGAGAACACACAGAACTGCAGTTATGGACAGATACTTTAAAATTTGCATATTTTCTCTTCAAACTAGAAAATTCTATATGTACTGTTTTGTAGTCTGGTGATTCATCTTACAGTTGAGAGCCTCAGCGAAAATATATCGCAGACTAGCGAGTTCTCTAAATTACAAATTTTACTAGCCTGCAACATAATTGTATGTTATTTGAATAAATACTTAAAATACAGAGCAACTGGTAGGTCTGAACCTGTAAGGTGAGTAGCTACTTGGTATTTACAGGAGAGCTGTTATCGCCAAGCAACACTGTCAGCTGGCCAACTGGTTTTTCACTATCTTCTATTTCCTGGTGCACCGCTGCTTCTGCTTTCTTCTTGTGATGCCCGTGGAAGGCTGAGGCGAAGCTGTCCAGGCAAGGAAGCAGCAAGGCTCGAAGAAGGAGGTGGGTTGCTTCTATGTCGCGAACATTCTCGGTCCGGTGATGCTGACGTCCCTGGGAACAGCTGGAGCTCCTGAGGCCGTGATGCAACCTGACCAGAACCAACAGACTGATGGAGCTGATTCTGCAGTGGAGATGGTGTGTTCGTTGGTTGCGCCATCGCCAGGGTGCTTAAATTAGGAGCATTGCCCCATATATGATGTCGTGTCGGTTGAGTTGCTAAATTAGCACTGCTGCTCCATATTGGATGTGACATCTCAAGGCTGCTTGGATTGAGGCTGTTGTTTCTCATCCTTGCACAAAGCTCATTCTGTAGTTCTATTATTTGGGCTTTGAGTGTAGCACTCTCGTCTTGCAGCTCGTTCTTCTCTGAACCGACCTGTTGATGAGTGTAAATTAGGCTTAACAGTGAAGGTAATGAACTAACCTGAAACGACTATGAACATTTGATAAATCAAGCAAGCAGCAATATTGTAGCAGTAGCAACCTCTAGTTGGAAAGGAAAAATGTTAATGTAAATTATTTTAATGTCAGTTAACTGCAATTAAGGCATTTGCTACAAGTACAGCAGATGCTACATGTTCCTTTGGAGGCAACACAGTAACACACATGCTAGATGTTCATCCTTGTAGTGAAGGAGGAGGCAGTTATCATGTAAGGCATATTTGTGTTTCAAAGGTCTTCATTGACCCTTTTGGAGTTTGTCTATAATTTGTTTCCATTGGTCAAGAAGCACAAGAAACCATGACATGTTTAACTTTTGAGCAGAAGTATATAAGCACTCGTATGTTGAAAACTCACATAATGGCGCTCACTTAGAAGAGCAGATTGTTCCTTTTTAAGAGATTCTACTTGAGTAACCAATTCTCGCAGCACCCGTGCAGCATCGCCCAGTACTGTGGCTTTTCCACTATTTTGTCGATCATGATCTGTAATAGAAGAACTATGTCTATTAGAAAAATAATATGAGTAGAATATTCTTGTACAAGCAACAACAATAAGCATCAAGAAATGTAAAGGTACAGGCCAGTACTGACGCCAATGGATAATTGCATACAAAAGGAAATGCAAATAATGGCTTTTAGACTTTGTCATAATGACTAATAACAAATTCTATAAGATCTAAACTAAAGAACAAGTTGTTGTCAACTTCTCCCTTCAGAATTGTGTTCTCAGAGCAACATGTGGTGGACCACTCAAAAGTGAGCTTGGAAGAAAGCAAGAAAGACAATCCTTCACATGGGAATATTTAGCAATTTCAACAAAATGGGACCCGTGTAAACTTTTACTCCCTCTGTTTTTTAATATAAGATGTTTTAGGTGCTACAGATATTGTCTATATACACACTAAAATGAGTGAACATGCACATACAAATGTGTCTACATACATTTGTGTACATATGCATGTGGATAAAAGCTAAAACATCTTATATTAAAAAACGGAGGGAGTAGAATCCTAGAAAGGACGCGACAATAAATAATGAGATGATTTCACCCAAAATAAAAACAGGAAGATGGTGGTGCACACTACGTGTGCAGACTGTGCATGCCTATGACACAACAGGAGATAATTAAAGACAGGAATCAACATATGCTCTTTTAGTTGCCGCATCAATGCTATGAATGGTGAACGCGTACTATGGATCAGATACGCAAACACTAATAATAAATACATGACCTAATTTTAAGGTTTACCTTTGTCCTCTCCAGGATATAAATATGGTGTATTGTTTGCCAGTTGCCATCAAGTAATTAAAAGGGCATATGAGTCCAAGTGGAGGGAACAGAATTAAGTAATCTATGTGCAATAATTGGTATTTTTTCTCAAAATGGAAACTTAAATATGTTACAGATGGTCATTAATTAATGATGCAATGTACTAACCTAGCATACTGCTGAGCTCAACGAAAAGGTCATTCAACTGGTCACGCTTAAGTTTCTCTCGTTCAGCTTTGTGATTTTTCTTTGGAGCTTTTTCCTGGATCTTTTGTCCGGATAGCTGCACCAAACAAAATCAGCATATTAGAGGAAATTAAGATGTGAAAACAATGGCCGCGCCTTGGTTCGGAATAATATGAAGGTGCAAATTTACGAATGTGGCCAACTACAAGACATTGACAGAGACTCTAGCTAAACAACTCTGTGTTGAAATATATGTCCTGCCCTTTTCCACAACTTTAGACTTTTTGGTGAACTGGTTGGTGCATGAATTCAGAATAGTACCAGCGCCAAGAGGTCTAAAGTCCAAAACCCTGCCAACCATCCAATTCAATATACTTACTCTGAAAGATATTCTAATATCAAAGTAGCATGAAACATATTTCTGAATATTAATTATCATGTAAATTCCTTAAATTAAACATATTGTTCAAATTTCTCAAGAACACTAAAGTTTTAAAATTCAAAGAATAGTCAATTTATTAACTCACGATACACTTACACCTGATATCTATGCAGCATACACTAGAGTTCATACAGCAAATGTTTAACTGCAAGTCTTTATGGCAAGCACTGCCCCATCATTCATACGGCTGACCACTGGATAAATGAACATGGGTCAAATTGCAGAAACATGTCCTTACTTTCTTGTCTTAATTCCTAAATAATCCTTTGTTCTAGAATAATCCTTCTATTTATGTTTCTATGTATAGGATTCTTTGATTTCTCCATTTGTGCTTTGTGCATATAACATTTTTGTTTTCATAATGGTGTCAGCTCGGAGAAAATGATCCAAAATAATTGGGAAAACATAACTTCCAGTGGGCCCATATACACAAAATCATCAAACGATCTAGCCCTGACATGGTAAAACTGGTAAAACTGTAGAGTCTACTGGAGCAGATGAGCCTCCTCAGCTATAAGAATAACTGACTAAGTAATACATAACTTATGGTCCTTTAACAGGTTAGCAAAAAAGTACACTTGGAAACTAAACTGCTCAGCGTGCAGCTTTATGGTTATCAAACAGATATAGAACATGAAGAGGTGAACTAGATTGAACTACGAGGATGGTCACAGACGACTGAAGGAGGAGGCAAGTTTCAGCACATTTAATATTAGCCAAGCCACTCTCACAACTTAAACTTTTGATATACCTATTGGGAGCAGTGCTCGCTTTGATTACTTTTGTCGATCCTGGTTAGGTCAAATGGATATGACGAGGAGATTGTGGTCGTCAGATGGAGGTTACCAATTGTTCCATGACAATAACCCAAGATAAGAGGAAGTGACTAACAAAAAACCTAGCTGTAGATGCATCCAGGTTCATTCGCATGGTAGCTTACAAGGATCCCTATGTCTAGTATGTCAGAATCTCATAAAACAGAAAAATCTAGCATGACAGAAAATTGATCATGTGCATCCTAGGCTAAGTGGCCAAAGCAACAAAGCGAAATGTATTCGATAACTAGCTAAGTAAAGGAAAAGTGGATAGACGAAGACAAGTAATTAAGGACCAACCCATCGGCACGCCTTGCGGCAGCAGAACTTGAGCTGCCAGGCAGTGAATCGGAGCCCTCAGTATCAGCCACCATCCCAAGATTCTGGTTCCTGCATAACAGAAATGTCTGTTAGAGCACCAAAAGAGATAAAGCTCAAATCCAAGTAACAAGAAGTTCAAGGTAATGTAGATCTCATGCACTCATGCTATAAGGAATACCAATTTCACTCCATTTACAGACTCCAGGAATTTATGGGATTTGTTACCATGAAGGATCAAGAGGTCTTAATACCATCAAGAACTAGTACACTGTTACCAACACAAGAAGTGGAGCTGAACACTGAAGCACCAAATGCACGAAACTATAGACATTTTGACAGGAAATAATAAATAGTAGTAGCTGCAAATAATACCATCAAGATACCAACTTTTCATTCTGAGAAAGATCATGTTAACAACACAAAGCCTATATTGATCCACATAATTCCGTACCAATAACTACTGAAATGATACTACCAATCAACTATCATAACCCACCTACCCCAAAAATCTACAGCTCCGTTTACTACCTCATAACAACTTTTTGAAACCATCAACAGCTCTTACAGTACACCATAAAACCAATTAGATACTGTTAACTCAATCCACATGTCAACTTGACTAACCCAACTAGAAAGGCTTCATGACGAGCACCATGATACAATCCATACCAAGAAACAAAAATGATATGTGTAGCTTTTTTTTTTTGACAGCAAATGATATGTGTAGCTGTTCATGCAGCACTAGGCCCAGAACACTCCACACAATCACCTAAAGAAACAAGCTCTCCTCGCCGGACTTGGCACCGCCGTAACCAGCCCTAGCAAGCCATAGGCGCCGGAACACAAATAAACCCATGTATACGATCTGCCCCCACCAAATCCACCTGAATGAATTCACATATATATGAAGAAACAGTCTTCGCTTGCCCTACCTCAGTTTCGGTGGATCTTGATCCTCTGGGTCTGGGGCCAGCCGGCCGGCGCTGAGGAGGGTGGAGGCGAGCGGGAGCGGGAGGGCGGTCCGCCTAACTGCGGGAGGAGACGAAACGAGGAGAGGAGAGGAGAGGAGAGGGGAGGGGAGGGAGGCGAGCACGCGACGAGCGTGTGGCAGCCACCCACGCACCCGCACACTTGTGAGATGCATGCGCCAGCGAGGTGACACATGGCGATGCGCGTCGCCGTCGGACCCACGGGGATTCCGGTGTCTGATTGCAGAAAAGGAGGCCCTCGGGGAGATGGGATGATGAACGGGGGCCCCGAGAAGTGGGGATGGATTATCGGATGATCGTCAGCTCCCGGTGGATCGGGATGGGGACCTCTTTGCCCGGGCCAGGGTGGGCTTGGATAGGGCCAGTCCTTCCCAAGTCCATCTTTTTTTTTTTTTGAAAGCCTGCGTACATCAGTGTTCTACATACAACGATGAAGAACAAGAACAAAGCACAGAAGTCCGACGCAGGGGAACAGAGCAAGAACAAGATCCAGCAACAACGCCGGCGAGGAAAACGAAGACCGACGACCACCAGCAAGCCACTGCCTGAGGGTACCTCCTACCTTGTAGATCGCTGCATAGCCCGTCCGCCGCAAGCAGCGGAACTTCTGCCGATGAACGTGCACAGCGAGCACCCTCCCTCTCCAGCTCCACCGTCTTGCCGCATCCGTCTTCGTCTTCAGCGCCGGCAGAAGCAGCGAGGCCCGCCCGGCCCTGAGTTCCAACCTCCGGCTCCTCCCTCGTAGCTCCACCGCGTGGATGCCGACCTCCCCGCCGGCCGGCAAGGAGGAGGAAGAACCAGAGGAGAGCCAGCAGATCCAGAGATCTCTGGCCACCAAAACGCCGCGCGCGCCGCACCGGAGCTCCGAGGAGCACCGCCGCAGGAGGGGAACGCGCCGGCCCCCACCAACCACCGACACCAACGCCACCTCCACGCCGCCGCCGGTGGGATCCCTACCGCACCCTACACTATATACAGGCCGGGATCCGGGGATCCACCACCCTCCGCCGCCGGAGCGGCGCCGGAGAGGGCAGATCCCACGGATCGCCGGCAAGCGAGGTGGATGGACGGGAAGGCTCAAAAATCGCCTCTCAGGCTACTGTAGCGAGAGAGGAGAGCTCGGCCGGTCGCTCTGATTGTGTTCCTTCCCAAGTCCATCATGTGCACAAAGTCCCAACACTATATGCTCAGAATTAAAATGTCATCTTTGGACCCCTAAAAAAATGTCATCTTGGGAACAAAGTTTTAGGATGTTATCATCTTCTAAAAAAAAAGTGTATTCCACAAATACAACATTAGAATAACCTGGAAAGGTGGAATTGGAGCAATTTTCTTTTGTGGAGCAAGGCGGTGGCGAAGTGACATAGATCATTCGCTCCCGCCACCAATACCACGTGGTGTATTCTCTCTTAGTCATACATCGTGTCTTTTGAAAGGGAGGAAGCCATTCAAAATGCAACCGCGAGGAGGGAAGAGACAAAACAGACTAGGAGGAAGATCAAGAGAAGAAGGGTTCACTTGAAAGTTGGATCCATCCCAGATACCGCCTGTAGAAGGACCAGAACAACTCATCAATCGGCTACACAATGAGAAGGTAGCCATAGTTGATGGATCATGAATTTGTAAAATTTATTAATCATTTGAAAATTGTAAACCGTTTAATCATTCATGATGTTGCTATACAATCGGCTCATATATCTTAACGATCTACCTCTCATTTAAAATGTATATCTTGTATGACCCCTATATATGTCATGTGCGACTATTCCCTTTGGACAAGAGATATACAGGGGATTAGTAGACCTAGATGTATTATCATTCGAAGATACATGTCCAGCTAAAGGGGGATCTCCTCGGTATAAGTGAGCATCGCGACAGTTTTCTTACCACGCCGGTGCTACTGCTACCTTGGTGGCTGATCGGTTGCGCAAATTTGGCCATCGTTGCTTATTCTATGGGTGTGTGTTAGTTTTAGGTGGTTTCTAGCTGGGGAGCGGTATGTTCTTATGCTGACACGAGCCTCTCGTATAACTCCCAAATCTTGTCCCCATCAAATGACAGTGGTGTATCCTTCTCTTCCCCATTCACGTTCCTCCTCTTTCTTCACTTGTTCACATGGTCGTGACTTGCACCTCCCCAATCCATCTCCTTGCTACGACGTCCAGATCTCTATGATGACTTCAATGCTAGACAGTAGAGATCAAACACAAAATCAACTCGAGTCTAATTATAAAAGGGATTTGAGATATGCGAAATTGATAGAGGAAAACAGAGCGACGCAAAAGGGTTGAGTTCGAAATTTCTTTACAACAGTTATGCTGGTACAGGGATAGCAACTTGGTCATTTAACCCTACTCGAGGCACACTTACAAGTGGGACCAGTGCCCACGACTCTTAGCATAGAGAGCAGCCGTACTCCTACTTGTACTATTATGTAAATAATCTTTTCGACGAGTTTGGGTATATATACCCACAAATTTACATACCTTCTAATTGAAAAATAAAGCATGCCAATGATTTAAGAATTGGGATGCATGATTGTTCATAGTGAGTTTTCACTTTTAAGGCGTTCACTTATGAGTGGTACAAAAAGATAATTTATTCACATCTGCTGTTGTTATTGTAGGACCGAAAACCTTTTTTTTTATTGTACGTATCACACAAACCAAAATTGTTTTGACCTAAAACTTATAATCTCATAGTTTATCCAATGATTACATCTACAACAGTATTTGGATCATTTCAAAACTTCTATTTGGGGGGGCTCGGTGTCTTGGATCTGAACTTATTTAGCAGGGCTTTGAGGCTTCGTTGGAAGTGGTATGAATGGAAAGATAGAAACAAACCATGGATTGGAACCAAGGTTCCATGTGACAAGGTTGACTCCTCCCTCTTTGATGCATGCACCAAAATTACCATTGGAAGGGGGGACATCGCCAAATTCTGGTCATCAAAGTGGTTGGACGGAACTGCTCCTGCTGATATTGCCCCCAGCCTATTCAAATTGTCTCGCTTAAAGAATCTATCAGTACAACAGGGCATGGCAAATGACAGGTGGATGACTGGGTTCCAAAGAATCTCAACGGAAATCCAACTTCGCGAATTCACTGCCTTATGGATTAAACTGCAAGGGGTTAACCTACTGGATGCGGAGGACAATATTACATGGCAGGTCACGGCTTCTAGGCAATACAGTTCTAGCTCAGCATATAGCATCCAATTCATTGGATCCTTCACCACTATCAATTACTCCAAATTGTGGAAGGCCAGAGTTCAGCCAAAGTGCAAGTTTTTCATGTGGCTTTGGCTGCGGCAGCGTATTCTTACGGATGATCAGCTACATATCCGTGGAATTGACCACGCCGCCTCCTGCTCATTGTGCGACCAAGAATCTGAAACTGCAACCCATTTGGTGTTGACCTGCCCTTTTGCTTGCACCATCTGGCATATGTTGGCCGAGTGGACTGGATGTCAATACTTGCAGGTTCAGAGAAACCAATTCTCCTCGCCGGAGGAATGGTGGCTTTTCATGACTGAGAAGTTGACAAAGGATGAGCTGCTTGTCGCAATCTATGGAACCTGGCATATTTGGAAAGAGCGTTGTCGGCGCGTCTTTCAACAGAAGGCAACCACCGAGGTTAACCTTGTAGATTCCATCAAGGATGACTTGCTGCTATTGGGCTCCTATCTTCAGGATGTTGAGCGTGGGGATTCCCATCTTGAGTCAGGCAGCGGGTCTGATGTTTTTTGGGAGTAGTCCACCTAGTTTTCTATGTTCCCTTTTATTTTCCCTAGCTTCTTGTTTCGGCTAGCTCCTCCCTAGCTTGTAACAGACTATTCTCTCCTCTTAATTGATTTGGCAGAACAACTGCCCGTTTACCTTCAAAAAAAACTTCTATTTGTAACTGATGAAGTCATTGATCAAAAGCAGAAAAGGTGGATAGAGATTGTCAACATGGCTTAACAAAGTGAGATTATTACAATACACTACAACAACGAATCCAACACTAGAAAGCCACCTGTCGATGGGTGGTAGTCATGGGAACATGACCACCGACGCTCAAATTTGGGTGCACATAATTTTTTTCGAAATGGAGGATAACCTTCAGCCTCTGAATTAAAATGATGCACACAACCTTTTTTTTATTATTAATAGAAAACAGGAAACCACTAAATCCTTACAAAGAAATACATCAATCAGCCGAGATTGATGAAGTGGTGTATCTTATCGGAGCCAAGTGCCCTGACCTCACACATCAACACACATCATCTAAATCCGGAGACTTCCACAAAGCCGTCCAATAGTGAGCCGAGAGCACAAACCAGTCCAGCAGACTCTCAACGCATACCACATGTGCACACTCACAAGCCACTGCCGCCGTCTTTCACCAGTCCATTTTTAGGATAGATCAACACAGTGACCTTGTCAAGCTTGCCGTCGGGAGACGCCACATTTAAGCACACGTTGATGTGTTTAGTACGAGTTTGCTAGGATTAACACATATCTTGCCTCTATCATTGATGTGGACTCTTCTTCCTTGTAACTGAAAAGATAATCAAATACAACACCAGTACCATTGGATGACGATCATGATCAGCTCATTAAAAAAAGAATGATAATAAAAGCGAAACATTAATTGATACGAAATCACCGAGATTTTTCATTAAAAAGTACCAAATTCCCAATCCACCAATCTTTATTGTGATTCCTAAATATGGCTATAGTAATTATACAAAGATCATATAAAACCCAGCTAATAAGACAATATTTGGAGTATATTTTGCAGGGTACTTAGGATGACTCCAACGGGCCGACCCAAACGGACGCGCGTTCGGTCCGCGTTTTGTCCGTTTGGGTCGGGGAACGGACGCGCGTCCGGCCCATGTCCGCCCCTTTCTGGCCAGTGCCCCCAACGGGGCCGGCGCATTGAGTCGCTTGCCACTTTTATTTCCTAAACTTTTTTTTTATACTAGGATTACATTTAGAAACTGAAATTACATAGTTAAATCTAGAACCTTCTCCTAACATTAAACCCTAAAACCTAAACTTAAACTTGAAGGAAATTAATAACCGACCACCGGCCGGCAAGGGGGAAGATCAAAGAGAGGCTGCGGCCTTGAGGAACGTCACGCAGCATGCCCGTTCTGCAACGGACTTGCTGACTCTTCCTTCATCGCGCCCATGGCCAGCCAGGGCTGGCTGACTCAATCTTTTTTGATCATTTTGTAGCTACGAAACACGTAGCGGGCGCCGGTATTAGTGGAAAATGAACCGCACATAGGCGGCCACGGCCTCGGCTCCTTTCGCGGTGGAGCTGACATCAGGCGGAGCTGCCTGCTCCTTTCGCGGCCTCCTCCTCGGTGATGTGAGCAGGGCCACCCACGCCAATGGGAGGCTCCGGCGGTGCGCCATCCCCCGCCGCGACAGCAGCCGCCGCGACACCGGCGGCGTACTCTTCTTCGTCGCTGTCGGCGCAGTCCGCGAACGCCGCCTCCACCGCACTCCTCTGGGCGTCCGTCAGGCGCGGACGCGGCGGCTGGGGAATCATGCCGGCCCATGCCGGGCTGGTCGCCATCCGGCGCGAGAAGCTGCCGCGATAGCGCCCGCGCGCGCTCATACGCGCTCGCTCGGCCTCGTCCACCAGATGCTACGGCGGCGGCGGCGGATCCATTCCGGCGCGTGGATCTGAGCTTGGAGATGGTGGGCGCCGTGGCTAGGGTTTGGCCGGCCGGCGCGATTGGGGAGGAGTGCTAGGGTTTGTGCCCTAGGGTTTGGCCGGCCGGCGCGATTTATACAGCTCCACCGCCCACAGTTATTACGGGTAGGTGGCCGTTGGGGTCGATGACACGCGGGGCCAGGGCGGACACGGGGAGGATGCAGGAACGGTCCGCTCGCGTCCGGGCCCGACGCATCGGTGACCCAAATTTGGGCCAGGAATGCGTCGCGGCGGACCAAAAAACGGACCGCGATCCGTTTGCGTCGCCCCGTTGGGCCATGTTTTGGCTCCCGCGGCCAGGGACGGACGCGCGCGGACTCGATGGGTCACCCCGTTGGAGTCATCCTTACAAAATATATCGACGAGCATTCGAGTCCGGAGCATAAAACGGTGGATTATTCGGCTGCTGAGTTGCGGCCAGCATGGAGCCCCCTTGGCGGCGAGATGTGTCTACGCCTGCAGGGCAAAACAAAACCGAAGCCGTGCAATTATGGCCTGCCTTCCCCGTAGCTTCTTTTCTTGGTTATACCCCTCAGCTAGCGCGAATTTGGACCTCAGACCTGAGCTGCTTCATTTTATATTACCATAAAACAAAGGATCTATCTACTTAAATGAACACGAGCTTTTTGTGTTGTACGCCAGATTTTGCTACAACACTCCATAGTTGTATGCACTAGAGATTTTGGGCACTCGATTTTCGCCACGACCCATCCTTTGCTGCTAGCTTAGTGGCTAATATATCACAGTTCATGTCGTGTTCTCATAGACTATATCACTAACATAGATGAACAAGGAGGAGTGTCTTCATCAGCAAAACTTCTTCCCTAAATCGTTTTATAAAAAAATACTTTCAATTAGGCCCGACTAACAATGTACACATATCTCTTTTAACATATGGTTTATCGATATGGTGATACAGAATTATGCTTTGATTAGAATTTTTCATGTGACAATTTATGTGGTTGGTTATAACTAATAAGATAGTTATATTTTCTTTTCATCGGGGATAAATATCATGTTTGACTCACATGTCCGGTGTTTTTTCAAGACAACTATTCATCTTATCTACAGTAAAAAATACTGTAGACAACTATTCATCTAGTGAGACCATTCTTTTCTCGACTTCCCTTTGTTACATGATGTGTGTTAGTTTTAGCTTGATCATCCCAACTTCATATATTAATTAATCCTTCAGTTTTGTATAGACTTCTTCGATCAACTTTTCTTTTATGGGGTTCTGATTCCAGCTCCTTGGATCATTTGGACGGCCATAAATGGTCATATTTTTAAAGGAATTGGATCATGTCTTTTTTCGATGCAAGGAGAAATTGAAGGAGGATATGGATTGGGTTGGCCAACAAAATAGATCTCGTCTCATATGGAGTATAAGAAGAATCAAAACACTTGGTGTTTTTTAAGACAACTATTCATCTCATCTAAAAAGACAACTATTCATCTAGTGTGACCATCCTTTTTTTATGGCCCTTTGCTACTTGGTGTTGGTCAGTTTTATTTAGTGGTTGGATCATCCTAACTTCATTTATTAATTACGTCATTCAGTTTCTTAAAGGCTTCTCCAATCAACTTTTCTTTTATGGAGGTGTTGATTTCAGCTCCTTGGAGCATTTGGATGACTAGGAATGATCTTATTTACAGGAAGTAGAGCAAGTATATTTTTTTAATGCAAGAAGAAATTCAATGAGGAACTAGATTGGGTTATTCTTGTGGGAAGCTAAATCACTTAACTCCCTTCTAATACGGTTGTACTTCACACACACTAACACATATGCATATATGACAAACCACATATATGCTCTATATATCATACATATGCTTGAGGCTACATCTTGACTTACAAGCTGCCTTGTTACATGGGAGGGGTGGTACCCCTATTTATACTTGTACATGACCCCTAAGATTGTTGCCATGTGGCACAATCCAAACCCTACACCATACTTCTAGAATACTCTACAAACTCTAGATATCTCATACTACTCCTAAATATCTTACTCTAGAACATTCCTAATTCTAGAGTTCTCCCTACATACCCTGAATACTTCTAGCTCCTTCTACCAGCCAACTATATTGACAAGATTACTCCTAACAATCTCCCCCTTAATCTTGTCATATCAACTCATCCTCTAATCCAGATCACCTAGACCAAGTGCTTCATCTTGTGACGGCCTCACACCGCCTCTTGTCTGGCAACGACATCACACCGTGCTTGTCAGCCTCACACTGACTCCATATAAGACGGCATCACACCACCAATTCGGTTTCACACTGTCGGGGATGTAATCCCCGGTACCCCAAGGTACGTGGTAGTTGTGTCGGTAAAGGAGGTAGAAACAGGTGTTAAATGAGTAAAAGATAAAAGAAAAGGCAAAGAAAGCACCCTGGGCCGAATCTGGCAATGCACAGACCGAATTACCCTAAGCTGGGCCGAGTCAAAGCCGCTGCCTCGGCTGGGCTAGAGCCACAGCCTCGGCTGGGCCGAGTTTGGGTCGCCCCCGGACAGGCTGCGTCTTCTCCATATGGGCCAGATCATCCCTCCAGCCTCGGAAGCAGGCCGAGATTCCCCACTTCGTGCGGGCCGAGGTCACCACTCACCAGGCCTTTTCTCCTTCGCTCATTCTGCCGAGGCAGTGCGTAATGCGCAGCATCGATCCCAGCTCCGTGACGGGCCGAGTCTCCACCACGCCTGGGCAGGCCGAGGTCCCAGCGGCCGGTTGCTCCCAGTCCCGGATGGGCCAAGCACCGCTGTATCGGCCAGGCCGAATCTTCTATCTCGGACGGGTCGAGCTCCGTAGTGTCGGCTAGGCTGAGGTTCGCTATAGCTCGGCGGGCCGAGATGCTAGATGCTCTCCATACCGACTTTCCTTTAGCTTGGCATCAGACGTCTCCAGTTGCTCCGCGTTTGACCGACACTCAGGCACCAGCTCCTTCGACCGGCGTACAGCGTTCCAGGTTTTCCCCAACCGAGTTACCGGTACCTCGACACTGCCGGATCTCCCAGTGCTACTTCGGCCAATATCTCGTCCAGTACAAGATACCCCTGCCACCTCCCGGTAACCCGCTGTGGATTCTAGAGACAAGCGCTAGAGGACAAAGGCAAGGACGGACGGGACATGTCAAGCCCATCCCCATGATGCAGCTACAGTGCGGACAAGATCCCAGTAGTCAAATCAGTTACAGTGCGACAAGACCCCAGTAGTCATGTCAGCTACAGTGTACGTGAACAGTGTTTCTTGTCGCCTTATCCCCTCACCTGTCCCCTGGCACCTATATAAAGGGCACCAGGGGGAAGAGGTGGAGAGAGCCCCGACGCTAGCTCATTTCCCCCCCTTTGGTTTTGCTTCTTCTTCCTTAGCACATCTCCATGGCTAGCTCCATACAGCTCGAGAGCATTTGTACCCACCGCATTGAGATGAGAATACACCAAAGTAGGATAGATGCTGCAGTAGGGTTTTACCTCCTCACGAGGGCCCCGAAGCAGGGTAAATCTTTGTGTTTGCAGTGTTCTTTGTGTGCGATTCCATCGCGCAATCCCTCCCCGAATCCTCAAGCATCCGTTCGGCCCCAGAATAAGCCATCCCCATGGCATCTGCGTGATTCCCACCACGACACACACCGATCTTCCATGTGCCAGTGGCATCACACCACAGCCGTCGGCCTCACACCGACTCTTCCATTTGACGACGGCATCACACCAGCGTCGTTGGCTTCACACCAACCTTTCCGTAGACAAGGGCAACACATCATAGTGGTCGGCCTCACACCGACGCCCTCTACGACGATGGTATCACACCACCGCATGTCCACAGTCTCCAACAGTATCACACCGTTAGGCATGATGACGATGGAATCACACCACCGTCGACGGACCAGCGGAATCGCACCGCTGCCGCCTCGTAATGGCATCACACCGTCGTCTTCTCTTGGCAGCATCACACCGCCTTCTCCTCCTAGCAGCTAGCGGCATCACACCGCCAACAACCTCCATCCCACGCCGTCGTCCTCCACATCGCATGGAGTCTATCGCCACCACCCTCAGATCTTGAGGCTCTGATACCAATTGTTAGAGCTAAATCACTTAGCTCCTTCTCAATAGGGTTTTGCTTCACACACACTAACACATATGCATATATGACAAACCACATATATGCTCTATATATCATACATATACTTGAGACTACATCTTGACTTACAAGCTGCCTTGTTACATGGGAGGGGTGGTACCCCTATTTATACTTGTACATGACCCCTAAGATTGTTGCCATGTGGCACAATCCAAACCCTACACCATACTTCTAGAATACTCTACAAACTCTAGATATCTCATACTACTCCTAAATATCTTACTCTAGAACATTTCTAATTCTAGAGTTCTCCCTACATACCCTGAATACTTCTAGCTCCTTCTACCAGCCAACTATATTGACAAGATTACTCCTAACAATTCTCAGGGCCAACAAAATAAAAATAATAATTTTGGCCACTCCCCATCAGGCCATCACAAGCGAATCCCGACAACTTCAGGGCTTACCCGCATAAACTGACTTTGCCAGGGCTCAACGTCACCTGACTTTGAGTCACTGGCAAGTGGGCCCACTGTAGGTGGGGTCCACATGTCAGCCACAAAGTCACCGGCTCCCCAACGTCAGCGAATCCCGAGCCCATAAACTACCCTCTCCTCTGAACGCGTGCCTACGCGGATATGCTCGGCGCCGTTTCGTCATTTCCAAGCGGGTCTCGTCTCCGTCTCCGTCTCGTCTTCTCCACTACCACTAGCACGCGTTCTTTCCTGTTTTTGGCTCCCCTCGAGACCCCAAAAGCACCGAAAGGCTGGGAAGAAGGAAAAAAAGCGTAGGCTCGAAGAACCCTAGAAGCCAGCCATTGCTATCTCCGTCCCCTTCTCTCGCGGAGACAGCTCCAGACTTCCAGGACTTGGAGCTCCGATTCGAGGGAGGAGCGGGAGCCATGGGCTCCGGATCTTTGCTCAAGGTTATTGCCAAGAACTTCGATGTTCTTGCAGGGTCAGTGTTCCCCCCTTCCGTTCGCCATTTTTCTTGATCTATTTAGAATATTTTCGGCTCCCTCCTCCGTTCTTTTCCTCGCCCCTAAAATGGCACGGGTACCAATGCCTTGTTGGTAATCATTCAATGTCTTCGCGATTTTGTTTCGTCTTCTTGAGTATGCTAGGACTACAGAATTCTCATTTATTTGGGGCGTTAGAAGAGAGGATTACTGATTTATTTTCTTTTGCGCCTGAAGTTTCACTTGATTTTGCAAGAAGAGCATATCTGTTTTTTTTTGCAAGAAGAGCATCTCTGTTTTTTTTTTTGAAGAAGAAGAGCATCTCTGTTGATGCAACCCGCACATTTTCTGAACGTTAATGCTTGCCAAAACCAAAAGTTCATCTATGATGCATGCGGTAGCCTTACCTTATTGTGCATCGGCAAGTCTGAAGTCTGAATGTGCAAGTCAGCTGCAGAGTCTCGTCAGTTTGTGTGGGATCTTGACCTTTCTCAGTCCTTTACATAAGGTTTTGCTTTTGGATTTGTGGTTTTGCTGCTGCGTGCGATTGTAGGCTGGACGCTCTACTCTCACTCTAAAGATTAGTTTTTCTTTGTCAGGTCTATCCTTTTTGTCAGACGTTTCACATCCTGATTCATTTGTATGTAATAAGCTAGGTCTCGTGCTGAAGAATGGGCTCCGCACAATTTGCTGGGGTTTCTTATAATTTAGTAGATCGTTATTCATGTCGTATAGTGACTATGATTTCTATTCTAAAAAAGGACTGTCAGTGGGAAGTGTTTTTTAACAGGACACTGTAATTTCTGAGTGCAAGTACATTTGTGTCTGTACTATAGATATGTGTGCATCAATCGGAGGCCGGAGATTTCCCCTTTTTGAAAGAAAAAATGTGTGTCCAGCAAACCACACTAATTCATGGAGCAAATCTGCAAATGTCACATTTATTATGGATATAGTGTTTTAGTTTGATATGTTGGAGTAGACAATGTTGGCTTTTCTAATATGGTACTGTGATGTACTGTAAAAGCAGAAACTATTGAATCCAAAAGAGGAGCCTACAACTATTTAATTGATTCATTTCTTTCATTCGTGGGATAGTATCATTGGATAAAAGCGCTGGGAATCATAGGAGCAATTTGTATTGATTTTAAGCCGAGAAAAGGGACTATCGGAGGATGTGTCGAGCTTTTTACCAGTTTCATTTGAACACCAGTGCATACGATCTGGAATGTGAATAGCAAGTTATTATTTTCTTCTCATGTGATGATCTCGGATGTACATAGTTTCACTTTTCGTAGAGATATTACTGCCTTATACAGACTCCTGATTTGACACAGGTAGACTGGAAACACTGGTTTTCATTTTGATTTTATTTATTTACTTATGAATGTGGAGTTCCATCATTTTTAGTCATTAGCTTGTTTGATAAACTCTTTTTGTATATGAATGTTGCGTATTTTTGTTTTTATAAACTCTGTTTGTATTTTTTTTGCTGTAAGTTAATCCTTCATTACCTCTTTCTTGCAGACCTTTGGTGGCACTAGCTTATCCTTTGTGAGTTGCCTGTCCTTTTTAATTTGTTCTTGCAAATTCATTACTTATTTCTGTCGTTGGATAATAGTAAGCACAAATTTAATTCAGTGTAATTACAGGTATGCTTCAGTTAGGGCTATTGAAACCAAATCCCCTGTGGATGATCAGCAATGGCTCACATATTGGATCTTATACTCATTAATAACATTGTTCGAGCTTACATTCGCATCAATTATCGAGTGGTAGGTACTACTTTATTTCAATGCTCTTTTGTAATGCCAAACAACCTAAGCAGTAAATTTTTGGGTTCTTTGGTGCATTAGTTGGGAAAGATCTGTGAACTTTTGGTCTTGTAAAGGTATTTGTCAGCATTGGGTTTATGCACAATACGAAGTATCCTATTCTACATCATTTGCATGCCATTCCTTGGAGCAACCTTTTGGTGCTTTGTTTAGTTTGTAAGATGAGCATTAAGCATGACAGCAGATAAATCGTATGCTCACCATACATCAGGAGGCTTCACACCTTGTATTAAACTGATAATTAATCAGTACAAACACAAAAGAACTAATTGTTATAACAGAAATATAGTAAAAACTAGATTGCATAGGACTGGCTAGCTAGTGATCTACTTTCACTCCGGAAGTGCTTCCCATAGAATAGGAAATTTAAGTGTTTGATCATTTTATCGGTTCATGCTGTTTGAAAAGTTTGATACCTCTGCTCTAACTTGGATGGTTTGGAACAATGCAACTTTGATTGTCCAACTGAACCTACTAAGTAGTTCTTACTCGCAATCTTTTTTTAGCTTGCACATGTTTTACTATTGTTCATCGTAATACACTGGCTGTAAAATCCATGGTCTTAACATATTTGATTTTTACAGGCTCCCTTTTTGGTCCTCTATGAAACTGATCTTCATTTCCTGGCTTGTCTTGCCATACTTCAGTGGTGCAGCCTATGTGTACCAAAAATATGTGAGGCCTGTGTTTGTAAAGAACCAGATGGTCAACATTTGGTATGTCCCTCGGAAAAAGGGCCTTTTCGGCAAATCAGATGACTTCCTCACAGCACTCGATAAGTACATTGCAGAAAATGGACCTGAAGCGCTGAAGAAATTGACAGACAAGGTACATGACCTATACATAGTTGTATATGCTCCTGCTTCATGCACTATCTCACATGCCACTATGCCAGTTCATGGCTGGATTTCGTTTCTTTAATCTGGGGTCATTGGTGAGGTCAATCGCCTCCTTTTGTTTTTGAAATTGCAATCTAAACTTTGTTGAGAATTCAGTTTTCTTAAAAAATTAAAGAATGATAAGAGCTGAAATTATTCAGTATACATGAAGTTTTGACGATACTCCATATGCAACTCAAATTGCGCTGCCTGATTTTAAATTTCACCAGGGTCAACACCAGCGTTGTTCACCTCACCTGTATTTGAGTGATACTTTTAGTATGCTTTGTTGTAAAGGCTACATCTTGATGATTTTCTCATGTATGCTCTTAGCTAACTAGCTAATTGATTAATCATTCAAGCGTTGCTTACTAAGCAAAGTTATTTTCCTTATATCTGAATGGTTCGTTTGAACAGTGCACTAGCTGCTCTTTCAAAATTGCAGGCTGGCTATTATTGTTCTGATGTCTTGTATCATGGGTTGTAGGCTGGCAAGTCATCTAAACAGTCTGGAAAATTGTGGAAAGGTTTGAAAGAATCGAAATCGTCAAAGGAGTCAAAAGAGCCAAAGGCATCAAAAGATGCGAAAGACAAGTCATCAAAGGATTCAAAGCCGGCGAAGGATTCGAAAGAACAGAAGAAGGTGCTGAAGGACTCACACGAACAGAAGAAGGCACATAAAGATTCTAAAGAACTGAAGAAGTCGCTGAGAGATTGGAAAGAGCTGAAGAAGCCACTGAAAGATCCAAAAGAACCTGAGCCACTCAAAGATTCAAATGAACCTGAACCGAAGAAGAGCAGCAAGCGTGTGACATTTGCCGAGGTGGAGCCCGAGAAAGAATTCAGGGCATCTAATAGTGACTGGCATCCAACCTCGGATTATCACAGCACATACTCCGAGCACAACTCGTGGAACAGCAGCTTTATGATCTTCGACGATGAGCATGGTTACTGGAATTAGATCACATCCAGACTGGTAAATACTGAACTCTATCTACCACTGTCTTTTGGAAACTTTAGGCAGCGTTTGGTGATCATTGGGTTTCTTGTTCAGATCAATGCAGCCTGGCATAGATTTTTTTGGTTCATCAGAAGCGAGGAAGGACCCATTTCAGCGCCGTTTGAGGGAATGGAGGTCACCTGTTGCGTCTTTCGTCTTCGATTAGTTGTTCTGACTTGTAACATATAATTAAACCTGAGAACGGTTCTTCCAAAACCGAGTGTGTTGGGTCGGTTCTCCATGCGGGCTTGTTTAGTTTGGGTGCTAACGGGTTGATTCTGGCAACAGTTTAGTTTTGGTTCGGTTGTGTGTAGCAAATGGTTAGGTATGATCAGGTATGGGCTTGAATAGTTATGGTTCCAAATGGTTATACCTGTAGTTTGTACCCAGTTTATGAGATTAGTTTAGGCCTGTTTATTATTCTGCATGCTCATTGACTTCGGCTAACGCGAGACGTGACCCCGAAGGCCGGCTACGATGTAATCTGATGCGTGCAAGTCTGTAACCGCTGCATGCATGCGCTCTTACTGCACACGACCCGGTCAAGTTCGGTGGTGGGCTGGCAGTCTCCTGTACGTGCAGCTTGGGAATACAGGCGCCGACCCATTAGAGTGAGCGGGTGCCAACCGGTTTTAATAAATGGTTTTAACCCATATATAGCACTAGGTTTAGTTTAGTTTGGGTGGAAGACTGAGTGAGTTTGGTTTCAATTGGGTTGATATTTTTTTTGAGTGGGTTTGGTTTTGGTTGGGGTGACGGAAATAATCGTGCGGGTACAATTGAAGTATGGTGCGGTTCTCAAACCATCCCCAGCTTTACATATAATCGTCCAGTCTCCATGTAACAGTAGATGAGTATGTAGTAACTGTAGGTCTATGTAGATGGTTGTGGTGGTGACGAACTAGTGATGCTATTTGAGTGGTACTTAACCTTATTAGCTGGAAGAGTCAAGCAGGCACAATTGCAGTTTTCGTACCTGGCTCTACATCGAGCGCAAACTCTTACAAAACCAGACCCTCGAATCGACGCAATTTAGATCTGAAACGGACACGAAGATACACGGAACATTATGGGCCTTCTGGGCTGTGGAGAAAATGTCGATTTGCATCACATAAGACATCACACAAAAATATATTGGACAGGAGGTCCGTTGATTGTTGCAATGGAAGCCCGACACAAGAGGCGACATCATAAGATCAGTTTTTAGATAAAGCGATTTTATTACTTAAAATGTTTAAGCATTACACTCGGCCTCTGCATATCTAGGATGTACACAGCCAAAGTTCACCAGCGACATCATAAGATCAATGGTAGCGGTATGGGATGTAACACCCTCCCCTCCCCTCCCCCCCACACACACACACGAAAAAGAAAAATTGGCTGTTACCAATCTAGGATGTAAGAGAACTTACAAGAAAACTGATGTAGCCCGGGTCACGTCCATCACCATGTCAAACACTCCAACATATGACAAGTCGTCATTGAGCTCAAAGGTGAACTCCTTCCTCTACGAGAACTCTTTTCGTACCCCTTGCGATGGTATACTACTTGAGCATCTACCCCTTTGCTTATTTAGGTGTGATACGATGAGTACGGACGCGAAGGGAGATGCCGAGGAAGCCCAATACTCAAGTCCATCCAAGGCGTACGCGTGGAAGAGGAGGAGGAAACGAGAAGATGAAGTTTCAGGGCATCGGTTCAACCGCCGTCCAACCAGCCGCCACCGGTTCAAAATCCGATTCAACCAGCCACAGCCGGTTCAACCGTCGGTCTCATAGAAGGCCATATCGGTTCAACCGTCGGTCTCATAGAAGGCCATATCGGTTCAACCGTCGGTCCAACCGGCCACGGCCGGTTCCAGGCCGGTTCAGCCGGAATTCCAACCGACAGACTGTTGACCTGTGAGTCAAAGAGGGCTAACGCGTTGTAACCCTTTCCCTACTCACCTAGACTATAAATAGACCCTCTCCTCTTCAGTTCTAGGGTTAGAGAAGATATGAGATAGAATAGAGCTTGTGCTCATGCCCCTTGTGGCTATGATTCCTCCCCTTATGGAGTTGATTCCTCCCCTTGTGGAGAAGATCCCTCTTGTGGATTCAACGCATCTCCTTAGATCATTCATCTAATGAGTTGTATCGAGGTCTCTTCTTGTAGTTATGATTACTTGCCAATCTTTGCCTTGTGGATTCTATTGGATCGGTGGACCGCCGATGAGAGGAATTGGCTTCAATAAGAGTTGAGTTGGTTTGGTTTTGTTGCGCTCGAAACGTGTCACACGAACACGTCCTCGTGTACCTGCGGCGCCAGGGGAGATACTCCGCAACTCGCCCCGCGGGAGGCCTGCTTCCTGCGCGATACGCAAGACAGCAAGCAAGCTCTTTTTAGACCAGACGCCCAACCCCTCGGGAAGCCCCATCTGAGGAAGCCGGCGACAATTGGCTGAACTAAGCCGGACTTGGCCGCTCTCAGCTCGTTTTTCGATATCCGGTGAAATCTACGCGAAGTCGCCGAACAACGGAAGCATGAACAAGGGTTTGAGGGAAAAAGTAGGTTGTATTGATAGGTAGTCGATTGTATGCTTAATTTCAATCGACCATCACCTCTCACATATATATGAGGCGGCTGGACTTCCCGTACAAGTATTGGACTTCTACAAGGTTTACAAATCATAATCTAAGTCGAATCCATCTCTAAGCTAGGCAACTTCTTGGCTGGCTTCGTCGGCTTCAAACTTGCTGGCTACTTTGGAAAGTTGCCTTTTTCATTCCGTATTGGCTCCAAACTTGCCTTTCTTTAGAGATAAGATATCTTGATCGGCTTCGTATTGGACCTAGACTTCAGCATCCGTCCGGCTTCTTTGTAAAGTTGCCTTCCATCTTCCCGCCTTGATCTTGGAAAGTTGTCTTCACCTTTTCCGCCTTGATCTTTATTTTGAAAGTTGTCTTTTTCCGCCTTTATTTGACCTGAAAAAGTTGTCTTTTTCCGCCTTTATTTGACTTGAAAAAGTTGTCTTCTTTTGCTGCCTTGGTCGGTGAAAAAGTTGACTTCTTTCTTGCCGGCTTATTTTGACAAAGTTGGTTTCTCTTCTGCCGGATTGTTTTGATAAAGTTGGTTTCTTTTCTGCCACCTTTATTTTGAAAGTTGGCTTCTTTTCTGCCATCTTTATTGCCTTCCTTTGACTTAGCTTGTTAGGTCTTTTTTGGCAACTTTGCATTCCCGAATCCGGCTTCCGCCTTGTTCCAGTTGCCGGATTATTGGCTGCCTTATTATGGCCGTCTTTTCCTGGAAACTTTCCCAGATCACATTTAGCCTTCTTTGCCACCTTCTTCGAGCACCAAGTCTTCTTGAACCTGAAACTGGCAATCTGCCAAAAACGGGTGCTAACACATGCCCCCCTGTTTTCTAGTAGAGCTTGCGTACTAGAAAATATTCAATGTAGAAGTTTTTGTCTAAGGGCGATGCTTAAGCTCATCGGCCATATGCTAAGGGCGATATATGTATATCGGCCATACGTGCAACTCATGCAGTTTGCCACACGCTCGGGTGGAATTCTTCAAGTATTTCCCATTGATAGCTCGAGGCAACATGCACCTTCCAATGTCTCCACCAGATAAGAGTTGCCGGGTACTATTCTCGCGACTCGCAGTGGCCCTTCCCAGTTTGGGGACCATTTGCCAAATTTCCGGCTTCTGGAGCCAACTGGCAATATAACTTTCCAGACCAAGTCGCCAATTTGAAAGTCTTTAAGCCGGACCTTCTTATTGTAAGTTTTTGCCACCCGCAACTTTTCCTTCTCAATCTCTCAAGCAATAACACGCTTGTCGGCTACTTCATCAACATTGTCCATCATCAAGCTGCAGTAGTCTTCAGCCGACAAGTCATTTGCTTAGCAAACCTCAAGGCAGCCAGATTCACTTCTACTGGCAAAACGGCTTCTTGTCCATATACCAACTCAAAAGGAGTTGTCTTAGTTGCTCCATGCCTTGAGATTCTGTGAGCCCACAATGCTTCGGACAGTACTTCATGCCACCCCTTGGATGGTCCTGTACCTTCTTCTTGATCAGCTTGATCAAGATTTTATTGCTTGACTCGGCTTGTCCGTTGGCTTGTGCATAGTAGGGAGATGAACTGAGCATCTTGATTCCAAGTGATTCGGCAAATTGCTTCACCTCCTTAGCCATGAAGGAAGTACCTTGATCTGTGGTAAGAGTCTGCGGAATGCCGAATCGATGGATGATATGTTCTGTAATAAACTGATCACCTCCTTGTGGGTCATGTTTCTGAGAGGTACTGCTTCAGACCACTTGGTGAAATAATCAGTAACCAATACGAACCGATGCCCCTTGGATGAAGGCGGATGGATCATGCCGACAAAGTCAAGCGCCCAACCCCGGAAAGGCCACGGTTTTATAATTGGATTAAGAGGTGAAGCTGGCACCAACTGAATATCTCCAAACTTCTGGCAGGCTTCGCATCCCTTGTAGTATCTGAAGCAGTCATTGATCATTGTCGGCCAATAAAATCCTGCTCGCCTGAGCATCCACTTCATCTTGTGGGCCGACTGATGTGTTCCACATAAACCATCATGTACCTCTCCCATGGCAACTCTAGCTTCGTCTTCATTCAAGCACTTTAGAAGAAGACCATCAGCAGTTCGGCGATATAAGGCGGCATCCACCAATGTATACTTGAGAGAGGCGCCGAACTGCTCTGTCTGTTTTTCGACTTGGATCTTGTAAATAGTCAATATAAGGTTGTCTCCAGTCGTCCGCCAAGTTGTCATTGACTCCTCTTAGCCGGATCCAACAAGCGCTCTTGTTTGGCTTCCTCCAAGTTGGCAACATTTGACTCTCTTAGCCGGCTCCAACAAGCCGGCTTTTGTTTGGCTTCTCCAAGTTGGCAACATGAATTGTTGGCTGTTCCCTGATGAAGAACATTCCACGACTGACGTGATAGCCGGATGCTTGTTGCGCCAACTCATTGGCAAGCCAATTGTCTTGCCTAGGAACATGGGATATGTGGAAATAATCCAACGTTGAAATCATATCCAGGCATCTGTCAAGGTACATGTTGAGGGATCCGCTGTTGCACTGACAAATCTTGGCCACTTGCTGGACAATAAGCAACGAATCTCCATATGCCTCGACATGAGTTACCCCTGCGTCAACTAAGATTTCTAGCCCGAATAGAAGTGCTTCGTATTCGGCTTCATTGTTAGTGCATAAATAGTCAAGACGACAAGAGGCTTCGAAAACAGTACCGTGTGGTGAGATGTACACAATGCCAACTCCTTGTCCGCTGCTGCAGACTGAGCCATCAAAATAAAGCTTCCACGGTACAGCCGACACAATATTTAAGCCGGCTTCTTGCTCCAGGTCAATCCGATGTTCAACAATAAAGTCAGCTACAATTTGGCCTTTCATAGATTTTAGTGGTTCATAAGCCAAATCATATTCAATCAACCCGTACGCCCACTTGCCGATTCGTCCACTGAGAATCGGCCTTTGTATCATGTGTTTGAGAACATCGGTCTGACCAAAGACTTTGCATTCACTGGACAGCAGATAATGGCGCAATTTGGTGCAGGCAAAGTAAAGAGACAAACACAACCTTCTACAAAGCTGTACCTTGACTCGGCATCCAGCAAACGTCGCTCAGATATGTGAACGTATTCTTGTCCTTCGGCTTCCTGAGTTAAGGCAGCTCCGATACTTTGTCCTCAGCAGCAATATAAAGCCGGAAAGGCTGACCACGAGCCGGCTTCCTGAGAACTGGAGGAGTAGACAGGCAGTTTTTATATTGTCAAACGCCTCTTGCTGCTTTGCCCCCAGGTGAATTCATCATCGTTCTTGAGCCGAAGGATCTGTGTAAATGCATCAACTTTTCCAGACAAGTTAGCAATGAATCTTCTCAAATAGTTTACCTTGCCCAGAAATTTCTGCATGTCCTTTTTGCAACCCGGCGCCTGTATTTCTGGATGGCTTCAATCTTTGCCGGGTCAACTTCTATGCCATGTTCATGTATGATAAAACCAAGGAACCTCTCAGCCGACACGCCAAAGGCACACTTCAAAGGATTCATCTTGAGCCCGTACTTCCTCATTCTTTCAAACGCCAGCCGCAAGTCGGCCAAGTGATTTGACTCGCCGTCCGACTTAACCACCACGTCGTCAATATATACCTCCAGTACGACTCCCAGAAGATCATGGAATATCAGGTTCATCGCTCTTTGATAGGTGGCTCCGGCATTCTTCAATCCAAAGGTCATCACAGTCCATTCGAACAAGCCAACAAAGCCTGGCAGCGAAACGTGTCTTAGCCGAATCTTCTTCGGCCATAAATATTTGGTTGTAACCTGCGTTGCCATCCAAAAACTGATAACTTTGTGACCTGAAGCTTCGTTGATAAGCATGTCGGCTATTGGCATAGGATATTATCTTTGGCGTAGCTCGATTCAAATCTCTAAAATCTATACACGCCCTGATCTTGTCGGATCTTTTTTCCACTGGCACAATGTTGGAGATCCATCAGCATATTTGCAAGGCCGAATAAAGTTGGCTTTCAAAAGCCGGCCTATTTCCGCCTTTATTCGGTCATAGATCATTGGATTAAACTTGCGAGTTGGCTGCTTGTGTGGCCTGAATCCGGCTTTAATAGGCAACCGATGTTCGACCAACTCTCGGCTTAACCCAGGCATCTCGTGGTATTCCCACGCAAAGCAATCCACATACTCCTTGACTAGCGCGATTAACTTAAACTTGTAATCGGCCGCCAACTTTTGCTTTACAAATGTTGGCCTAGGGACAGTGCCATCCCCAATGTCTACTTCTTCAAGCAAGTCAGCAGATGTAAAGCCTTGTCCCAACTTATCCATATCGTCTGGTTCTTCAATTGCTTCATACATATCATTCCTTTCAGCCCGATACTTGTCCATACGCTTCTGCAGCCACTCGTCGTTTTGATCCATCTACTTGAGAGGCAGCTGATTGCCACCAATCGGCTTTAGAGATACTGGTACGAATCCGTCCCTGGTAGCACTCAGGAAGTCGAACTCGGATAGATCACGCCAGAAAGGCATGTAACATTGGAATGTTGCCAATCAACAATCGATTCGGCTAAGGCAATGCACGCTGAATCATCAGCATGGACGACTTCAATTTCGTCGTCAACCCATTGTACGAGTTGCTGGTGCATAGTAGATGGAACACACTGGTTAGCATGAAGCCAATCTCGTCCCAGTAGAACATTGTAGTTTCCCTGCACCTCAGCAACAAAGAAGGCGGTAGCCAAAATCTTGCTGCCTACTGTGAGCTCCAAGCTGATAACTCCTTTGGCTTCTACTCCTTCTCCTCCTTCGAATCCATTCAGCACCATGTTTGCTTCATTAGGTCGCCATCATCTAGCTGTAGCTTCTTGAAGACAGAATACGGCATCAGGTTTACCACAGCGCCGCCATCAACCATCATCCTGGTGACCGGCTTACCATCGATGTGTCCTCTTAGGTATAGAGGCTTGAGGTTTTCACCGGCTTGTCAGGTTTCTCGAAGACAACATTTTTGGGCCCAAAGTTGATTTGCGCAACCTCGCCTTCTTCTTCAACAGCGCGGAACTCAGCAGGCAAATAATACACCATGTTAATATCCATCCCCGTTCGCGTTGGCGTTTCTTCGTAATCTAGCAAATCTTCATCATCGGTCATATTGCCCGATTCGCCCACTACTGATTCTGCCATTGTGAGGTCCTCTTCCAACTGTTCCTCCATTGCAAGGTCTTGCATTACCGACTCTTCCGCTGCCAAGTCTTCATTTGCCGGCTTTTCCCTTGCCAAATCTGCTGCTTCTACTTCGTCTGCCCATGACGAGTAAGTAACAGCCGACGCATCAGCCAACATTGTATCATTGCTTGCAGCTAAAGCTGGTGTGACTGCTGTCGAAGCCGCTATAAGGACTGGCCTAGGGATCCACCTTTGAGCTGGCAACATTGGTCGCTCAGCGTTAAATCTGACATCCCTGGATCACTCGGCGCCTTTTCTGCCTTCTCCCGGTTCCTTGCCCTTTGTAGTTTCCGCCTTTGTGTCTTTGTTATACCTGGCGGGCACCACTTTGGCTGAGTATATTTTGGGTCCCGGGGTTGAACTGCCATGGCTTGGCTGGAGCTGGCTTCATGATCATTGGTTGTTGCCTTTGGCATGATAACAAGCATTGGCTCGCCGTCTGCCGGTTCTGTGACCGGGTCTTTCAATTTTATTACATGAGTTCCAATGACCAACAAGTTGTCGGAGACCAATCCGCCTTCTGGCTCCACTTTTTTAGAACCTTGCGCCTTGATCCGCCAATATGACGAGTCTCCGGGATACACAAGCCGACTTTGCACAGATTACTGGGTTGCTCTGCGTTTGAACTCATTAGCCGGCTTCCTATGCCGACTACTTTCTTCGACAGATGGTGACCTTGGCCGTTTCCCATACTGCCACTGGCGTGACCTTGACCCGGCTTGACACACGTACTTGTTCAGTAGCATGTCAAAAGTTGGCTTTATCTTCCTTGGTCTATAGTCAACTTGGTTTGTCTTCCATCTACCAACTTCTGGGTTCTTGGGCTTGATAAATCTAGGCGGCGACTTGTCTGACTGTAGCCCTTGCCCCCCGAGTGCGGGGTTATTGACGGTAATCTTGATGATTTCACCCCCATCAGGTTGCCGGCTCACTGTAACTTGTCTTCCTGCCGCCTTGTCACCGGCTACTTTCCTGGGTTCACCAACAACAACATTAGATTTATTAGCGGCTTCGGCCGCCTCTAGCCGAAGTAGAACTTTCCTTCCCTCCAGGTCTAGCATGTTTATTGGAAACGGATGAGTATCAATTGCCATGCCAGCAAAGCTTAATCGTCCGTCATTGAGGCCCGATTGGATCTGTCGATGAAAACATTGCAATCATTAGTAGCATGAGAGAAAGAATTGTGATACTTGCAATAAGGGCGCCGCCTTAATTCATCAGGCGATGGTATAACATGATTGATCCTTATTACTTTATCCTTCAACAAGGCATCAAATATTTTGTCACATTTGCCTACGTCAAAGCTGCATTTTATTTCATCATCCCGATTCTTACGAATCGGCTTCAGATCATCACACATGTAAAGTTTGGCCTTGCTGGGCCAGACAAACTCGGCAGAGTAAACATCGGCTTCATCACCGCAGTCGGCCTCATTTTCGACATACTAAGCCGGCTCCTGTTCATCCGATGTGAGTCCTTTGACTCATTGACCTAACTTTCTTGAGCCAGAGCTCTCTCTTGAAATTGGCCAACAGACAAGAATTCGTGTCCTTCTAACCTTTCTTTTAGGTAGGACCTCAGTCCATTAAAAACCAAGTAAGGCATGTCTCTTTCAGTTATCACCAAACTATAACATCGGTTTCTAGTGTTTCTAAATCTCTTGACGTAATCGGATACCGATTCGTCCTACTTTTGTCTAACCGATGTAAGGTGGGACAACTTAAGTTCTATTTCTCCGGCAAAGAAGTGTTCATGAAACTTTTGCTCTAAATGAAACCAAGTATGTATGGAATTAGGAGCTAAAGCCAAAAACCAAGAAAATGCAATGCCGGCTAAAGACAACGAGAACATATGAACTTTAAAGTGATCATGATTAGCTTCGCCTAATTGAGCCAAATATTGACTAATGTGTTCCCATGTTGACTTATTATCCACCCCATTGAATTTGGCAAACTCAAGAACTCTATAACCAGGCGGATAAGGCTGCAGATCAAAATACTCGGGGTAAGGTTTAATGTAAGTCCTATGTTTTGGCATAACCCCGAGTTTATCATAAGCTATTTGGTCCAATTTCCTCCTGAACTCAGCCATCAAATCGTCCATATTGGCCGATTGAGCCGGCATAGGAAAAGAACTGGCTGCAGGGCCAACTTGCACCCAAGTAGCCGAATTTTGATTCGGCATTGACTCTTGACCCAAAATCCGCCATGTTTGACCCGGCTAGCTTGCCGGGTTAGGCACACTCTGGATAGGAGTCGGACATGGCAGCGTAGGCACAAGTTGGTTTTCCCTGCTTTGACCGATCGGTTGTTTGTCCGATGGCTGATCGTGGAGCGTGTTTTTTTTAGCCTTTTCATGTTCTAGCATAAGATCATAAACATCGGCAATGCCTTGCGAAACATGAAATTGAATTCGGCTATCTGTTCAGAGGAAAAAAGGCTACTACTTACAGCGGGTTTGTCAACGTCGATGTTCAACGGTACAAATTCCGGCTCCTTGATCGGCGAGATTACACCTTGTCGATCTACCTTAAGCTGGATAAGTACAGGTCTTGATCTTCTTGGTCCCGCTTGGTTCATAGCACCTCGAACTCCTCGTCTTCTCTTCTTCCACGCCTCCAGACCTTGGCGTTGTTCTTCCGACAACTTCTTGAGAGTTGGCTTGATGTTGCCGGTATTGATGCTGGCGGCGTCGGTCTTAGAATTGGTCATTGCTGTCCAATTTTTTAGATCGAATTATCCCCAGTGGAGTCGCCAAAAAGTGTGTTGCGCTCGAAACGCGTCACATGAACACGTCCTCGTGTACCCGCGGCGCCGGGGGAGATACTCCGCAACTCGCCCCGCGGGAGACCTGCTTCTAGCGCGATACGCAAGACAGCAAGCAGGCTCTTTTTAGACCAGACGCCCAGCCCCTCGGGAAGCCCCGTCTGAGGAAGCCGGCGATGATTGGTTGAACTAAGCCGGACTTGGCTGCTCTCAGCTTGTTTTTCAATATCCGGTGAAATCTACGCGAAGTCGCCGAACAACGGAAGCATGAACAAGGGTTTGAGGGAAAAAGTAGGTTGTATTGATAGGTAGTCGATTGCTTGCTTAATTTCAATCGGCCATCACCTCTCATATATATATGAGGCGGCTGGACTTCCCGTACAAGTATTGGACTTCTACAAGGTTTACAAATCATAATCTAAGTCGAATCCATCTCTAAACTAGGCAACTTCTTGGCTGGCTTCGTCGGCTTCAAACTTGCTGGCTACTTTGGAAAGTTGCCTTTTTCATTCCGTATTGGTTTCAAACTTGTCTTTCTTTAGAGGTAAGATATCTTGATCAGCTTCGTATTGGACCCAGACTTCAGCATCCGTCCGGCTTCTTTGTAGAGTTGCCTTCCATCTTCCCGCCTTGATCTTGGAAAGTTGTCTTCACCTTTTCCGCCTTGATCTTTACTTTGAAAGTTATCTTTTTCCGCCTTTATTTGACCTGAAAAAGTTGTTTTTTCGCCTTTATTTGACTTGAAAAAGTTGTCTTCTTTTGCTGCCTTGATCGGTGAAAAAGTTGACTTCTTTCTTGCCGGCTTGTTTTGACAAAGTTGGTTTCTCTTCTGCCGGCTTGTTTTGATAAAGTTGGCTTCCTTTCTGCCACCTTTATTTTGAAAGTTGGCTTCTTTTCTGCCACCTTTATTGCCTTTCTTTGACTTAGCTTGTTAGGTCTTTTTTTGGCAACTTTGCATTCCCGAATCCGGCTTTCGCCTTGTTCCAGTTGCCGGATTATTGGCTGCCTTCTTGTGGTCGTCTTTTCCCGAAAACTTTCCCAGATCAACATTTCAGCCTTCTTTGCCACCTTCTTCGAGCCACCAAGTCTTCCTTGAACCTGAAACTGGCAATTTGCCAAAAACGGGTGCTAACAGGTTTCTTAACGTAAAGGCTTCTCTATTTGAGAGAGTTGTTGTTGAGTGGGGATCCTTGCAGGCTCTTCTAGTTATCCCCACTATTTCCCACGAATTCCCCTTTGTGTTCTTCGTGTTCTTCGTGAACTCCGCATCAAATCCGTGAAGATTGGGCCAACCCTAGAGGTTAACCCTCATCATATGGTATCAAGAGCAAGGTTGACACAGATTTGACTTTGTTTCCACCCGAAATACCCCAATTTTTTCTTTGATTTTGAGAAATTAGAAAATTCCACCAAAAATAGCCCCAAATTGCTTTTGTTCGATTCGGAGATTCTTGTGCGTTTTGTTAGGTTTTGATCCATAGATCCGTTGCTAAACTTATTGATCTACCTTACTTTGTGTTCCCATAGACTAATTCTTCCATTTGCCAACGAATTAGAGGATTTTCAAGTCAAATTTCCGCTCCCGGAACTCGTCGGTTGGTCGTTGGTTTGCCACCGGTTGATCTGCTTTTGGCTAGTCTAACAGAAGCCAATATCGGTTGAACGGCCGGTTCGGGCCCGGTCAAACCGGAATTTTCCAGTCAAAAATCCGGTTGGGGCACATTAAAACCGGAATTCCCCGGTTTCGCCCAGAATTTCACCACGCCTCAAAATTCGTTTTGGCATATCTTTTGATTTCGGATTCCGTTTTTGGTGTTCTTCGGCTCGTTTCGAAGCTACGAACAAGATCTACATCACCACTACAGTTGCTCCAACATCCACCACCACCAAAATCCGTGATCAAGCACGAAAGCTTCGACAATAAGGGTGACGATCGCCGGACGAAAGGTATAACCTTTGCGAGTCTTTCCCACTTGCCATTCCTTTGTGAGCCACACTATTCTTGCGATTACCATGTCCTATTGAGGCTAGCTCATTGATGATTGCTTGGGCTTTGCACAATTGTATCGTGTAGTTACCAGGCAAGAATTGCATGCGCTAGTTGGTATATATATTGTTGTTGGCACAAAGTTGGTGAGGAAAAGAGAAAAGAGAAAAGAAGCAAAAAGAGAAAGAAAGAAAGAAAGAAAGAAAAGAAGAAACACCACTTGCCATATCTCTTGTAATATCTCTTGTAGGAAGCGCGCAAGCTCGATGAAATCCTCATAGATGGTACATTTTGTGCAAATCTTGTAGGCCACCAATAATTTGCAATCGAGCTAGTGACTTTCCTTGTACTTGTGCAACACGAGCTTATAGTCTTCGCTAGGATCATATGGTTCTTTAGCTCACTTCTTGGTTGCATGAGTCTCATTTATCTCTCCGTTCGTGTGTTTCTATGAGCTACATTCCTATCTTTTGAGATTGACTTGTATTTACTTTGTGATCATCGTGGTTCTCTACTTGCCTTTACAATATCTTGGTCTCGATTTGGTTCAATTTGCTTTCCACCTACCATACCTACCTATCCACTCAAAAGCCGCGTGTGTTTTGGAGTTTATTTTTGGATCTTTGAAAATCAACTCTATTCAAGGTGAGGTTGAGCTCTTAGTTTCTTTCCACTCCACATATACACTTGTCTGGTGAGTTAACATGTCTAGGGAGGGCGGATCCAACTATGGAGACGAAGATGATGATGAGAACACCATGAGCTACATAGACAATGCTTCCTCAAGCTTAGAGGACATGGGGGACTTCTACACCGACAATGACCCCCATGACATGATGGACCACTACATCGATTCCGCCTACACAAGCGCCAACGACATGGTGGACCCTCAGCACTACATCGCCTACATGGAGCGCTACACCAACTACGACTCCACAAGCGTCCATGACATTATGGAGCATCACCAAGACTTCCGCTACCACTACTTCGACTCCACAAACGTCAACGACATGGAGCATCGCCAAGACTTCCGCTACCACGACTCCGAGTCCATAGGCGTGAAGAACATGGAGCACTACCATGACTTCGACATCTCAAGTGCCCATGACATGATGGAGCCCTACATCGACATAGACTCCACGAGCATGGATCCCATGGTGAACCGCGAACACGACTACAACTCCGACGACATGGTGGAGAACATATATGGCTACCACACCTCAAGCATGTGCGACGACATCGACTACACCTTCGAAAACATGCAAGAGGAGAGGACACCCATCACCACCGTGTTCAAGAGCGGCACCACCAAGCTTGTTAGCCCAACCCAATATGGTTCAAGCTCAAGACGGAGCACCGTCAAGGCCACAATGCATCCATCATATGGAGCTCCATCAACATCAAGAAGGCGCCATGTGAAGGACATTGCCAAGAGCGCCAACATTCTCAATCAACTTCAAGAAGGCGCCATGAGAACTACATCGCCAAGTGCGCCAAGCTTCAACATTCTCAATCAACTTCAAGAAGGCGCCATGAGAACTACATCGCCAAGTGCGCCAAGCTTCAACATTCTCAATCAACTTCAAGAAGGCGCCATGAGAACTACATCGCCAAGTGCGCCAAGCTTCGACATTCTACATCAACAACAAGACGACACCACAAGAAAGATGCCAAGTTGGACCACAACATGTCCAAGTTTCAAGATGACATCAACACACTCTCTAAGCTTCGGAACATGGCACCAAGTTCAAGTGGGAGCTCCAAGGAAAGGTCGCCAAGGCAACAAGCAGGCCGACGTCGACATGAGGAGAAGCATCCGAACAACTTTCGACGTCACCCCTCCGCTCAAGAACACCAACGCCGACATGAGGAGAAATTGATACGGATTCCAAGCCATCAAGCACCTACACCTACAACACAACTACAAGGTGCAACTTCCATATCCAAGATGGTGACAAGTACGCATCCTATGGTGTCCCCTCGTGCTACTACTACATTGGCGCCAACAAGAGCTACAAGTTCAATCTTCGGCGAGTTACCAAAGCCTTATTCTTGTGTTGACAAGATCATGGCCGACATCGACAACTTCTTCAAGCAATGATCAAGCTTACGTCGACGCCGCAAGAAACATGGTCACAAATGTGAGGCCACAACCAAGATGGCGCCTTTCTCAAGAACTTCTCATGATATGGCCTCTACACCAAATGCCACCACAACATTGGCCCCCATATGGCAGGATGAAGACCTCATATGTGACAATTGCCAAGGCCAAGACCATGATCCACGAGAATGTCCCAATCTCTGTGCCCGATATGCAATGGAAAAGGTCACATGATGTGGGAGTGCCAAGGTTGTGACCAAGATGACGACAAGACGGTCGAGCATGGGACTTTCCCTTCAACCAAGGATGCGAGCACGGATGATGCTATCACCTTTGACCATGAGTCAAGTGATGAAGCAAAGCATGAGATTTTCCCTTCGGCAATGGAGTCGAGTGATGATGCCCACACTATGGCATGGACCTTTGGATGCGAGGTTGTTGAGAAGGTTGAGGATGGGAGTTTCCCTTCAACCTTGGAGGCGAATGGAGTTGAGGAAACCGAGTATATCCCTATGTGTTTGAGTTATGAGATGGCACCAATCCCATGTGAGAATGAGAGCCACTTAGCCCACTTGAGTGAGAGTGAGAGTAAGTTGAGTGCCTCCACCATATGTGAGAATGAGTGTTCCAACTTTGAGGAATGAGTGATACACCGCTTGAGTTGAGAGAGGTAGTTGATAGGTCAAGTGAGGTCATTTTTCATTCTAACAACTCACCACCTTCCTCTAGTGTGTCTCATTGTGTGCTAGGTTCTATGGATGATGATGATGCCACCACATGTCTACATCAAGATGGACAAGTCGGCCACATAGAGGCCCCTTCTACTTCAACACCTACTTGACATAAGCGGGACTACCAAGGTATGGGTGTTGATGTGACCATGATCCCACTAGTGGACATGATGAACAATTGTTCTTTTCCTTCGTTGGTTGACAACCATGAACACACTTTCCGCATGCTTTATAACAAATGCTTAAAATTTTGTCCCATTGACACATGCAACATGTTGAACAATTTCTCTTTCAAATGTGTTGCTTGAAATAATGATGAAATGCTTGCTTATGAGATTGCACCCATAGCTTTCTCACAGATTTGGAGATTTTTCGTTTGCTCTTCTGGACCTTGTTCCATCCTTCACTTTGCATAGTAACTATTCACATATGTCATATTGTCCAATTGATTTTGGTGTGTTTGGTGATGTGCAAATGAAGAGACGTGTCATGATGGATGATGTGTTCATATACCATGCACATAATTTCTTTCTTTGGTTTTTCGTGTGCATTGAGCCTCATGCTATAATGTCAACTTCAATTGAACATGAGTTGACAAAACGAGCTCTTGAGAGCATACATTTGAGTTGTGGATCGAACACGGCTCTAATATCTTGCCCGTGTTTTGCATCAAACAAGTTGAACAATATCTCTTACTTGTGGTTTGTTTGCAATCATGATGGTGCTTTTGGTCTCCCCTATGACAAGCATGATTCATCGCTCTTTCATATGAATGATTTATGTGTTGCAACAAATGCGATGAACAATTGTTCTTTGAGATGGATTGTTTGCAACCATAATGACATATTGTGCATGTCTTGTCATGAGTGTTTTGGTTTCTACCCTTTGGGTGTTGCAACAAATTTGTTGAAAACTTTCTCTTTCATATGCTTTGTTTGCAACCATGTGGATATTTTGGACATTCTTCATTGTGTGTTTTTGCCAAGTTCTCCTCTTATGGCATCAAGGATGTTGACCAATTTCTCTTTCCAATGCCTTGTGTGCAATAATGGTCGTATGGTTCAACATGAGATAGCTACATGGCATTCTCATATTTTCATGAAGTTTTTGTGTTCCCACATTTTCAAGATGTTCCATTGGATTGCTTGCACATTAACCTTGCACTTGCACTACCTTTTCATATTCTTTGTGTTGTGCTAACGGTGCTATGACAAAGAATGGACATGTATGTCCTTGTTGATATGCTCCTCTATCATGCACACACATAGTTTGCTTGGTCTTTGGTGTGTGTAGGTCCAAAAATGAACAATGGCTACGAGGTGCATTCCATTTCAACGACCAAAAATCTACCTCCTCCAAATGGTGATGACGAGCAAGAGTCGAGGACGCCTCTTTTTAAAGGGGGGGGGTAGATGATGTAGCCCGGGTCACGTCCATCACCATGTCACGCACTCCAACATATGACAAGTCGTCATTGAGCTCAAAGGTGAACTCCTTCCTCTACGAGAACTCTTTTCGTACCCCTTGGGATGGTATACTACTTGAGCATCTACCCCTTTGCTTATTTAGGTGTGATACGATGAGTACGGACGTGAAGGGAGATACCCAGGAAGCCCAAGACTCAAGTCCATCCAAGGCGTATGCGTGGAAGAGGAGGAGGGAACGAGAAGATAAAGTTTCAGGGCGTCGGTTCAACCGCCGGTCCAACCAGCCGCCGCCGGTTCAAAATCCGGTTCAACCAGCCACGGCCGGTTCAACCGTCGGTCTCATAGAAGGCCATATCGGTTCAACCGTCGGTCCAATTGGCCACGGCCGGTTCACGGCCGGTTCCATGCCGGTTCAGCCGGAATTCCAACCGACAGACTGTTGACCTGCGAGTCAAAGAGGGCTAACGCCTTGTAACCCTTTCCCCACTCCCCTAGACTATAAATAGACCCTCTCATCTTCAGTTCTAGGGTTAGAGAAGATACGAGATAGAATAGAGCTTGTGCTCATGCCCCTTGTGGCTATGATTCCTCCCCTTGTGGAGTTGATTCCTCCCCTTGTGGAGAAGATCCCTCTTGTGGATTCAAGGCCTCTCCTTAGATCATTCATCTATTGAGTTGTATCAAGATCTCTTCTTTGAATTGTGATTACTTGCCAATCTTTCCCTTGTGGATTCTATTGGATCGGTGGACCGGCCGGTGAGAGGAATCAGTTTCAATAAGAGTTGAGTTGGTTTGGTTTCTTGATTCAAAGGCTTCTCTATTTGAGAGAGTTGTTGTTGAGTGGGGATCCTTGCAGGCTCTTCTAGTTATCCCCACTATTTCCCACGAATTCCCCTTTGTGTTCTTCGTGTTCTTCGCGTTCTTCGTGAACTCCGCATCAAATTCGTGAAGATTGGGCCAACCCTAGAGGTTAACCCTCATAAAAAACTAGAGAAGAAAGCACCAGAGACATACCACCTTTTCCGATAAAGTGCACTATATTTATCAATCAGATATGAAATACACCCGGTGTGTGCACAACACTCCATAAAAAGCTAATCGAAACATTGAGAACGCACACAGTCAGATTATTATAAAGGGAAACAATATGGCCTAAAAAAACACGCCAAAGCGATGAACAACATGCAACACAAAAACTCACCATTAACCACCATCGTTGGCAACAACCGTACCGTAAGAAGGATTCTCGCAATGCGACACTTCTAGAAAGGGAGTGATGGACGAGCACTGCTGTCATCGGATCCAACAAAATAGGCTATGTCAAGGGTTTCCGAGCAATATTGACCTTGAGTTTACGCCCCGAAGCTCAAGACCCGATACTTCAAAAGTACCATCAAACAAAAGTCATTATGTGTGGACTCTCCTACATGCCGAGAAGAAGTTTGTGATGCAATGCCTTGATCACCATGGTGTATGCACCCGACGACATCTGCTGACACACACAATTCGAACGTGGAACTTGCCACACAACTGGATCCATGACTGGGAATGCTTTCCACTTCCTAGAGGCGCCAACTACCATCACCAATGACGGCCGCCATGGCGTCCATGTCAAGCCAACCCAGGGCAAGCCATTGCGTCCTGGACCCACTCAGAGCGCCACGTGGACAAAAAAAATCCACCTGGATTCGGTACGTGAAGAAAACGCTCATTATGGTGCATTAAGTGCTGGGTTTTCACATTTTGAGAAATCGGTGACCGACATACTCATCTCAGAAAAGTTATGTGACCAGTGGTGTGTGTTTTCCTAATCGATGTATTTTACTGTGTTTCGGAAGCAAGACTTTTACCTTTTTATTAGAAGAGCAGTATATTAATATCAAGCTAATATCAATTACATCTGGTCTCTGTAATAACACAATATTAAGAAACAAGCTGAGACATTGAGAATAAATTTAGGATTGTAAAACCGACTTTTAAATAAAAACAAAGTTATAATTGTTCGTATTTATTTCTTGCGTTGCCATCGCCTAAGATAGAAAAAAAAGGGAAAAAAATCACAAACGCAACCACACGTTTATCCCTATACATATCTCTCGAAGTTACAAGAAAGTATATGGGTACAAGGATACACATAAACAAATACTCGAAAACTACAATTTTCAAAACTGTGTGCAGGTTGCACGCCTTGATCAATGTTTTTTTCGTTAGACACTCGGAGAGAAAATGAAAAACATTTGATGGAGGTTCCGGAAGCTACGTATAGAGCGGCGAATAACCTCTCCCAATTATTCTTTTTCCCTTTACTTTGGGTTTTCTACGTAAACTCTATTGTTTTCCTTTCCCTTCTCCATGAAATCAACACGATGCCTCCACGTACAGCAATAAAATGGAAAAATGTAGTAGAAGATATAAAGAAAGGTATGGTTGCGTCCTCCCTAAATTGATGCCCTCTTGTTCCTCAACTTGGTTGAATCATGCTAATGTTATCTTTTTTCTTGATGCCTTTCATTTCCATGATGTCTCACATTTTGGCGATACTGCAAATTACAACTTGAACTAGCACCCAACATGTAATATTTTTGCAAGCTTGTTGCGTTTCTCGAGGAACATCAAAAGATGAATGTTGGTATATATTGCACAAAAAGGAGCGAGATCAAATTTTTATGAATACGTTTGTAGGTGGAGTCATTATTTGAGGCAGAAGCATTCAGTATTTCAATCACCCCGTATGATTTTGTCAGGCTATCCTGTTTTATTGGAGAAGTATGCTGGCTTTTTAGTTAAGGTTCTAAAACTGAGGCTACGGTAGAGTAGCAAGAACTATGTCATGTGTTGCCAATTGACTGATCTTCTCATGCATAAAACTAAGGAAAAAACACAAACTCAAGTGACCTCTGTCATTTGCCCCATTATATATCTATATCTATACTACTATTAAAAGAGCAAACATGTTGGGATACATTAAATCTCGCACGTTTAATTTTCGATCAACGGTTCAGATCGGTTTCAGAAAACTGCTAGAAAACTTGGAATCAGGTACTGCTCTAACAGGCCATGTTCTCTCTATGCAATTCATTGCCCATTTGAAGAACCAAATGCAGATGACGCATCGGTTAGGTGAGCTCATGCGGTAACTATACTCCCCAGTTTCTAAACTATCAACATACTGCTGCTTGTTCCAATGGAATATGATGTAACCCCTGCCGTTTCTCCAGTGATGGTAAATCACCCCAAGCATAAGCAGCGCTTTCTTTCCACGGTTCAGGTATGCTTACTCTTCCACCTTCTTAAAGGATTTCAAACTCAAACTACTTCACTGAATAGCTCAAGTTGTTGTCAACAGTAAAGATGGGAAACTTCTGGTGTTTCTATGTGCAGTAGATAGTGGAGAGCATAATGCCACAAATTCGCTGAATAAAATCAACTGGCCTTTTGATTGGATAACAGATGAACCTCTCGATGTGGTATGACCTCACAATCTTCTTCCCTTGAGTCATTGGTTGGTTTGGTACTTTGCTACGTTCTGTGCACAGCTGCATATTTAAAATTTTAATTTATGTCAGGTTCCTCTTGTAATGTGCCCTGAAGATGGCTCTTTTCCGGGTCTACACTGCTCATCCATGCTATCAGATCCTTGGCTTTCAAATCATTGTACGATGATATTAACATCTGCATTGAGAAGTACTCAAGTGATACTATCAGTAGATATTTTAAGGTAAGCAAAGTTTGCTGGCATATTCGTTTTCTGGAGCTAAAATGGTCACGTTCATAATTTCATATACATGCTCTTTTATTCTCTCCTCTTTTATGGTGATTCCGGTATGGGCTGTTCTCCTATTTCTATGTTCGAGCATTCAGTTAACGATGGATGTTGTGCATTTTGGTGTTTTGGTGTTCTGCTCTCATATGGTTTATATAAGGGGCTTGATTTGTTGTTTTGCAGGTCGGTTGTGGTCACCAGCACAACAATGTGCATCTGCTAAGCCCAGAGGTGTGGCACAATGGCGGAATAGTCAGGGAAACAAAGGCTTTTTGCTGGCGGAGGCACGCCAGCGTACAACGGCCACCACATCCCCATTCTCCATAAACTGTTCTTACCAATCCATTTACTGATGTACATCGTCCTGTTCTGCAGTCTGCACCCAAAAAGATACAGATAGCAATCTTGGTGATCCACTGATATTATTGTGCAGGTTGGATACTGCAGGTGCTATGTGCTCCAATCGTTCAACTGCTTTTTTTGTTGTACAAAGGCTCAAAGAAAAAGACCGAAAGTGAAAAAGAATCACATTAGAAAGAGCTGAAATCTAAGGTTCTATTGATTTTGTTTGTGTCCGATTTAAGTCTTGTACTTAATTTGAACCGTCTCTGCCTGTTAAATCCGAGTCGTCCCTTTTTCTTGCGTGGTCGCCCCGTGATGCCTTACGGCCATACCTACATCACCTATGACCTCCTCCTCGAATACCGCCTTAGATCGTTACCGGATGTCGAACCCGGCCATCTCGGGCAAAAAAAAATTGCATATGGGGAACCGATGGTATATTTGATATTGATATAAAATGATGGCTGAACATTTTTACTTGAAAAAAGTTGTGGAAATATGTGTGCTAAATACCAACCAATCAGTAGGTTGGTAGTCATGTTTCTCATTGATTTTATAAGGGTCGTCACGGAGTGTTTTTGACCAATTGATAGACGTGCGTTGCACGTGCCCACTGACTAGTCCCATAGAAATACAATACACGAAACAACATGTTCCAAAAATCAAACAACAATGTGAATATACAAGGACTGCTGATCACTACCTAGTTCTACCTGATCAAAATTTCAAATACACACAAAATCCATGGTATGCACACGGAGACAAGGTCATGGATTCATCTTGTTCGCATGTGCGTGCCTAGCTAGCAGCATGAACCGTGCAAGCTTCTCTTCTCCAAGTCTGAACTGGCCAGCACATGTCACAAATTTAAACGCTTAGAGCATCTTCAACAGACGCCCAACGCGCCGGCGCGGTATAATTTTTTTACAGCGCCAAAATAACTGTTTCGCGCGCTGGACGCATGTTTCGCTTTAGCAGCCGCGCTATAATTTGGCGCGCCGCTGTCGCGCTTCACTGGGCGCGGTAGAATGCAGCGCGCGCGAGCAGCCGGCGGTAGGCAAATGTGCATAGTTCAAATTCACCAAAGCACCAATATGAAACAAATAATGATTTGAAACACAAAATAAACAAAATCATGACTTGAGCAACATAGCATAGTTCAAATTAATGGCATAGTTCAAATTCACCAAATCATAAACAAGTTCATGACAACATAGTTCACACAAATAAATGAAACATCAACAATCATGCCCCATCAATTTGCTCTTCATTTTGTTCCTCCTCCTCTTCATCTTCATCGTCCCCATCCTCTTCAAGCGCCCCATCCTCCTTCTCAACTCGTTAACAAAGAACAACAAAGAAGAAGAAAAAAAATTATACCTTGTGGGCATTCCATCGAACACCATGTGCGCATCGGCCTCCGGCGCAACAAAGGATGAGAATTCCGGCGCTTCGGGTGGCGGGGGCGGGGGTGGCACAGGCGCAGCTTGTGGCACTGACGGCGGCGCTGCCGGAGGCTTCTTCGCGCGCTTCGGAACCCCGTCCACCTTCTTTCCCTTCACCGCCGCCAACGGTCGCTTGGGGACGGATTTGCGCGGCTACACAGCGGGCGGCTGAGGAACGCCGACGGAATTCGCCCGCGGCGCCATGAAGAGGCCGCGCGCGAGACCGATGGACGGAGTTGGTGCGGCGCCGGTGGCGGAGGTGGTCAATCCCGCGCTAGGGTTTGCGGCGGCGCCGGCGGCCGAGGGGTCGCGGCTGTAGGGAGGGGTCGGGGGAATGTCGGAGCGGTCGTCCATCGCCGGAATTTCGCCGGCGGCGGCGTGGGAGGGGCGTAGGCGGGGTGAGGGCGCGAGCGGCGGTTGGTCACTCGCGCGCTTTCCCATTTCGTCCCGCGCGCGCTTCTGGATGCCCCAAATATGATGTGAAAAGTCCCGCTTGGTCCAGCGCGCTGGACGCTTTTTCGCCCGCGCGGATTTATGGCGTTGTCGCTGGAGGATTGGATTCGGCCGCGCGCTATATTAGCGATTTATTCTGTGCACGGCAGCGCTGCTGTTGGAGATGCTCTTATATCAGATAGAAATGTTATGTCCAAAATGATCAGATTAGTTCCTCTGTGGTTAGGAGGCGCTCCCTGACAGGACAGCTGCTCTGCTCGACTACAGCTAAACCAGCGAAGACGCAGAAAAAGAAAAGAAGAGTTACAAAACATGGCGGGTTTGCTCCGCCACGTCGCCGCCGCGCTCCTCTGCCTCGTCGCGGCAGCAGCCCCCGCCGGCGCTTCCACGTATTACGCCTCGGATCCCAACCTCGGATCCGCCCGCGTCGTCTTCCAGGTCCTCCCGCTCCCTGCTTTCTGTTTCTGCCCTTACCGTCGCGAGATGCGCTCCCAGATACTTGGCCTCAAATTCGTGCAGAATGAGGGGCTTGTAGGGAAGGTGTCCATGGACCAGTCTATGTAGGTCAATTCCTCTATGTTAGTCCATGTGTTTTCTGAATCTTGAGTTCCCAGTGAGGATCTAAGCCAGAATTGCTGAGTTGTTGCTCTCGCTGTTTTGTGGGGAATTGGTTTAGCATGGACGATGTAGCCAGAATTGTACTGGAACTAAGAGCGGGAGGGTTGCACGATTTGTACACTACGAAATTAGGAATCTAGGATTGGTGAGTGAATGCTTATTTTCCATCAAAGTTCAGATTTTCTCACTTACCCTCATTAGGTTATTTTACTGTAAGTTTTCCTACAAATAACATGCCATTGATTTAACCCAATACAACTAACTGCTCCAACTGATAGATGAGCTCAAATAGTTTATTTGCATCATTGTCAGCTGTTTTCTGTGCCAGAATTATGCTGTTATTTTCTTCTGTATGTACTGGGACCTTTGTGCCCTTATATTACTCAGTTAATCCTAAAATGTAGTATGTTAATCGGTTTTCTTGATAATTACCTGTTGCGCATGTTTCCATATCTAACTGATATCACATACTTCTGTTGCTGCAATTGCACCTGCAGACAAATCACGGGGACATTGAGTTTGGCTTCTTTCCTCATGTTGCACCAAAGACAGCTGACCACATCTTCAAACTTGTGCGGCTTGGATGCTATAACACAAATCACTTCTTTCGGGTGCGAACCAATCTAATTACCTTTGCCGGCACACATCTTGTGTTTGTTGTACATTACTTTTGTCAGATTGATGGCTACTGAATTGTTCCTTCTTGCAGGTTGACAAGGGTTTCGTTGCACAAGTTGCTGCTGTTGTGGGAGGTAGAAGAGCCCCTATGAATGAAGAGCAGGAACAACAGGCAGAGAAATCAATTGTTGGTGAATTTAGTACTGTCAAGCATGTCAGGGGAATTCTCTCAATGGGAAGGTACTTACTATGTGAAGTTTTGGCAGAATCATGTCTTATCAAACAATCTTATTCTTGTTTAAACACCACAATCGTATGGTTTTCCACAGTTCTGAACACATTCATCTTTCTGTATGCACTCTTTTACATGGTTTTCCGTAGGTGCCTTTGTCACCCTGTATGAATCCAGATGAAGGCAATATATCCTTGTTAGCACACATGTAGGAACTAGGAAGTATCGTCAAGAAGTTGCTTTTGTCTCCACACTGATACATTATGAACTTATGAAATTTGCTTCTACTTTTCCCCTACAAGGCACTCTGACCCAGACAGTGCCTCATCTTCCTTCTCTATCCTTCTTGGTGATGCTCCCCACCTTGATGGCCAGGTATTTAGCAGGATTCATAGTTCATTTTCATTATTGGCTAGTTAACTGAATGGATACTGAGGCATAATGAATTTCAGTATGCTGTATTCGGGAGGGTCACTAAGGGTGACGATATGTTAAGAAAACTAGAGGGCCTTCCAACCCGTAAAGAAGGCATTTTTGTAATGGTATGTGTCCTGCAATTGCACGATTCTCCATGTGGGAAAATATTTTATCTGTCCTTATTTATTGTGATTATTTAAATCCTATCCAGAACATGTGCTTATAGATTTTGATATAATGTTCTCTTTTGTCAAATGAAGCAACAGAGTTTAGATTAGTTGTCATCCAAGTTCGCATCTGGCTAGAGCACTTACTCTTCTTCTTTTTGCTGCACTACAGTATTCACCGATCCAGACATTGAATCATACGGAATCACTGCTTATGTATTTCTTAAACATTTGAATTCTTACACAAGCTTGCCACTGTTATTATATGGTTGAATTTCTACTAAGTTTCACCTGACTTATGAAGCTAATATTTATTTACTTTTGCCATTTTCAGCCGATTGAGCGAATTGAAATTCTATCGACCTACTATTATGGTAACTGAAAGTTCCTTATTTTTCCTCCTATTGTTTGTTTTTGGATCTTAAAATCATTACTGCAAACAAAATACACTACTATATATGCAAAGCAAACACATTATGGTTAGACAATATTGAGTAAATTGTGCCTGCATGCCCTTTAGATGAGGCAATATTTGTGATGTTGTATAAAATTGAGTTTGTCTTCTGTATCATTAATATTTAGAGTTTTTCTCTAGTACTTGAATAGATGTCAACAGGAAGGTTCTAGAGCTTATGAATAGATTCAAGGACCATTACCCATATAAATTCTTCACGCTAGTGATTGAGGATGAAGCAACACTAACCTTTCAAAAACTATTAGGCGTTGGCAGTAGAGTATTGAAGTATTAACTAATTTTTATTTTATGTGGGGTTGCATAATTCATTATCTTTGACCTAACGGAAAAGTATCTGCATGATTTATCTACTGCCAAGCTATCTACTATAAAATATGTATTGTTATGTATTTGTAGTCTATTGTGAACTTTGATCCAAAATGGTATAACTACCATGCTGTCAATAGCCAGAAGGCGTGGCTGCAAGGATTCGGTAGACATAGGTTGAGAGAGATTAGATTGCTTATTATTGCTCCCTTAAACTAAGATAAAAATGCATCTTTGTATATTCGATAAACTAGACTTCTTAGACCTATACTAATACGAACCCCTCTCTTAAACCGACTCAATAACTAGCTTACCATATCTGCTAGCCGACTCCCTCTGGTTTGGCCTCCTCAGGCATTAGCTTCTCCCCCCTGTGGAGTCAAAGTCAGCATTGATAGTGGCTATTCTGATATTGCTTTTCCTAACCAGAGTCCACAGCAGAGCCTGAGTACACTTCTTTCTTGCTTCAAAGGGAAAATAAGGCAGAGCATGGAGTGGTCTCAATCTACAATTCTCCACCGATGAACTCCCTCTTCTTCTTCCCCTCCACCGCCATGGTGATCGGCGATGGCCAGAGTGCAAGGTTCTGGGAGGACCGCTGGATCGACGGACGTTCTGTCGGCGAGATCGTGCCCTTGCTCTACGCCTGCATCTCCAAACTCAGACACAAACTTCAGACCGTCGCCGATGGACTGCAGGCACGTCGCTGGGCGCAGGACATCCATGGCAGCATTGGCATACCGGAGCTAGGCCAATACCTCCTCCTCTGGCACAGGATCGAGCATGTCATGCTGTCTGCCGAGCCAGATCACATGATCTGGAAGTGGACCACGAGCAGCGCTTACTCCGCCCAATCCGCCTACCTTGCCACCTTCCATGGCTCCATCGCCTGCGACACCTGGAAGCTGATTTGGAAGTGCTGGGCGCCGCCGCAGGTCAGATTCTTTCAGTGGCTCGCCCATCTTGAGCGCTGCTGGGCTGGAGACTGGCTTGCTCGCCGCGGGCTCCAACTATACCACCCCCCGGAGACGATGCACCACCTCCTGCTTTCCTGCCCATTCTCCAGGCAGGTATGGTATGAGATCTTGTCCTGGCTTCGGCTGTCTTGCCGGCCACCTGACAATGAAGCATAGCTGAATGATTGGTGGCACTCCGCGAGACAGGCCACCCCCAAGCCGATGCACAAAGGGCTGGCCTCTGCAACTCTGCTCGTCTCTTGGATGCTCTGGAAGCACCACAACGACTGCGTCTTCGACAGAGCTCGTCCGTCCGTGCACGCACTTGTCCAAGATCAGAGACGAAGCAGCCCTTTGGGCACTGGCCGGTGCGCTAGGGCTTAGGGCCATCCTCCCGCAGACCTGGGACATTCACTGACTCAGAACTCTACCTTCTCAATGAAATGAAACGCAAATGTCATTTGGGTTTTCTTGAAAAAATAAGGCATTCTCTTCTCGAAAAGAAAGGGAAAGGGGGTTATGCCACTGACTGGATCGGCAGATTGCTTTGGTACCAAAACCTTAGGTCAACAAACTCCATATAGTTTGCTCTTCGTTTCTGTTCAGTGTTGTACCGATCATAATAAAATTTATATGTCCCATGTTTCACCATTTTCCTCTGTTTGCGTCTAGTATCCTGTACGTACGTCCATACTTGATTGACAATCCATAGTTGTAACTTGTCTTTTGACAGTCTCTGTTGTGGCCTAGCTTATGTTACGGATATCTATTTGTTCAAAACCAGAAGGTTCACTGTTCAGTCTCAGCATTGTTAACTTGCATGCAGACATTGAAGTGGAGAGTTGTGAAGCAGAGAAATCTATTCTGAAGAGAAGACTTTCTGAATCAGCATTAGAAGTTGAGAGATGGGTGAGAGTCTCACTTAAGAAATGTTGAAGAAAAATCCTCTTACACAAACCTGAACTCAGAGAGATGTCCCTAATGGTCAACTAATCCAACTTACTTGTATTTTTGTAGAGGCGAAAATGCTTCATCTGATCCAGCAGTTTAACGGCGAGTAAGATGGTGTTTTTTTGCGTTTCCAGTGGACATTCATATGCCTCTTCCAGAAAGAAACAATCTTGTGCTTGTTGTCCAAATGCATTGCACTATGTAACTTCACCTTGTGTTTTATATAAGTACTCCGATTGGAATCTTGTACTTGCAGAAAACTTGAATATACCTCAGGGTCTAACTCTTACAAAAACGATATGATTATCCTCTAAATGCTAATTTTCTTTGTATTTTGAAATCATGCATGGGTAATTGTTCCAGTAATACGTATCTGGGAATTGAGAATTTAAGATTTATCGTTATTCAAGTACTAAAACAGGACACTGAGCCATTGCAATTGCAATAATCTGGCGATTAAAGGCGGTAATATTTTTTCTTCGAGATTATAGGCAGCTCACCAGCTCCTGATGTCGTGAAATGGAAAAGACTGGTTAGTTCGTGCCGGGTGTGTGTAACGGGCTTCCAAGGTTACTCGCAAAAAAAAAAAAAAAAAAAAACGGGCTTCCAAGGTTCACTCATTTTTGTCTTCGTTGACCCGGGAGGGCAAAGGGAGAGTTTGTTAAGTTGGGCCGGTAGCTGGCAGCAGCTAAAAAAGGCCCAGTTGTTCTATCGCGTGCGTGCGACGGAGCGTGACACGGTTTAGTCCCACCTCGCTTAGCTAGAAGCAGCTTCACCGGTTTATAAGCTACAGTACTAAATTTACCAAATTTCCAACAATATCTGCAATTTTTTTTTTGCAAAACCAACAATTAAAAAATCTATCCATCAGAAAAATATGACAAAAATATCAAAATGTCCAGCGCTAACTACTTACAACAAAATACAAACACTTTCCCATATAAATTTAAGAAATTGCTAAATCCATGGCATGTGGGCCCACATTGCTTACACAATTTCAGGAAACCCACAATTGCAAGAAAAAAATCAAAAAAAAAACAACAAAAATTATATCAAAATCTTCTAGATTTACCAAATTTTCAAAATCCTTGACATGTAGACCCATTTTTGCTTACAAAAATATCTAGGGGAAAAAATATTACAAAAATCGACAATTAAAAATCTATCCATCAGAAAAATATGCCAACAAATATCAAAACGTCCAGAAAAATACATACTACCTACTTGCAACGAAATACAAACACTTTCCCACATAAATTTAAGAAATTGCGAAGTCCCTGACATGTGGGCTCAATTTGCTTGCATAATTTTAAAAAAAAATTTAAAAAATCAATAATTTAAAATATTTACATCAACAAAATATGACTACAAAATGAAATTGTCCATAAAGATACATGCTAACTACTTACAACCAAATACAAACATTTTTGGACATTTTAACTTAACAAGTACTCCCTCCGTTTTTTAATATAAGATGTTTTAGGTGGTACACATGTTGTCTATATCCACACTAAAATGAGTGAACATACACACAAAAATGTGTCCCCATACATTTGTGTGTATGTGCATGTGGACAAAAGCTAAAACATCTTATATTAAAAAACAGAGTGAGTATTTAGATAAATCCTAAATGCATTTCCTCTGATTAAATGGAGTTGACTTTCAAAAAAAAAACTTCCATACAATATTTCCACTAATTATGAAGATTAATTAGATATGGCGATTTTTTTGGACATTTTAACATAACAAATATTTAGGAAATACCTAAATGCATTACCTCTAATTAAATACGTGTTCTGCAGGTTAAGTAATTGCCATTGTCCTCATCCATGTAGGTTCAGTTCAATTTGTTTTATTTGCTTTGATGTATGAACAATTGTGGCAAATTCATTATATCTAATATTCATACAATAATGTTATGCAAGGATATAATAGCTACTCTAGATCAGATAAGTTTTATCATTAGTTATATTAGACATGGCTACCTAATTATGGATAAAAGTAGAGTTCATTACTCTAGGTGGATTATATCAAATGAGTTGCACTTCATGCATTTTATTTTTTGCAGGGAGAAGCAGCAAATCAGTGGGACCACAAGCAATTAACATGACGCACTATAATCTTCCTTGACATGCTAATCAAAATTTACAATAACCTTTATTTATTCTCTAACAACATGAGAAATATAACATATGTCGATAAATAAAAATATGGAATGAAACATGTAGGTACATGCTCCTTTTGAAAGAATGTGAAGGACATAATATATACTCCCTCCGATCCGGATTAAGTGACGTACCAAAATAACTATGCACGTACGTTTCTCACGCTACGCTCGCGGCAATCTTTGTGGATCGGAGGAAGTACTAAACATCAATACTTTCTCGCTACATGCCTGAAAATTATAATGCGTAAACCTCTTTGCTAATTTGCGTTCTATTGATATACATCTGTACTGCCAAATTTTCTCCATCTAAGTTTTGTTAACACAATAGTTATAACTTTCTAACTTCATATTCTTTTGGGCATGACACGTAATGCTTTGCTTAAAAGACAATTGTTCACCTGTTAATCTAAACCTAATAATCTCAACCTGTGAAGCTTTTAAAGTGACATCGAGCATATAATTTTAGTAGTAAGTAAAGCCTATGTTTATGAAATTTTTACCTTTGCTATCTTCTTCAACTATACAAAACTTTTATAACGGAGTTTTATAGAATTTCAACCTTGCGGGTTTTACCATATTTGTTGTCCCTTCGGGGACATCCGATAAAATTGGAACGATACAGAGAAGATTAGCATGGCCCCTGCGCAAGGATGACACGCACAAATCGAGAAATAGTCCAAATTTTTTCAACATTTCAAACCCGGTCCTTTTTCCTCACAGATATGCCCCTGGGTCCTTCCTTTCGCGCTCCTGGGCCGGTGCGGCTCTTACAATAAGGTCCTTTTCCCTTGCTGCATCTTTTCGCCTGTACCCTCCCTGCTATTGAGAATTGGCCTTGTCCTTCATCTTACGTTTCTAATTTGTTACGGTTAGAGCCCTGTTATTTCGTTCTCGCCTCTTCTGGGTTTAAAGCAAAGGGGAACAATGCAGAAACAAAATACACGCAACGTACGACCTGCAGTTTTTTTATATTATTGGTACAACTTTAACTATTTACGAAACTATATTTTTTTATTGTGTTGGTACAATCTTACAGATATAAGTATTTACAGAACAAAAATCCACGATGACTCTCATCAACTGAAAGAGAAAAAAACATTCATCTATGCCCATGCCCCATGGACAATTCCATTTTCCATTGTATATATTTCCGTCTCTTGATCAATTGGATAGATTCTTGTTGGTGCAGTGCCACCTCGATCTCACCATCCACCCACGCAACCAAACAAGTAGTCCTTGACCTTGCTCTTCCCCTGCTAAATTGAAAACCAAATCAAATCGATTGGTTGATAAATAATTTGGTCCGAACGAACTGTATATACTATTTTGGGCCCCCACGGTACTTCCCCGTCCGCTTATACCTCGCTTATCTCTTCCTTTGACCGGCGCCTTTCTGGCTGGAGTGCTATGCTTCTCTCTTCCGGGGTCGACTTGTGCTTTGTAACGCTGTTTTAAATAACCTTGCTACTTATTTTATGTGCTCTTTTATTTTGCCACGTGGTGTGATTGATGCAATTGACAGGAGGCGCCGTGCCTTCTTTTGGACTAGCAAGGACTCTTGCTCTGGGGCTCGCTGTCTAATGGCTTGGGATAAGGTTTGTTTGTCTAAGCAGGTTGGTGGATTCGGGATGCGGGACCTTCAACGGCAAAACCTCGCCCTTCTCATGAACTTCGTTCATAAGCTTCATCAACGGGAGGAGATGCCCTGGAAGACGTGGTTTAGGCGCAACTACGACCGAGACTTGGGTGATGTTTCCCCCTCCCCATCCTTCCTAGAAAACATTCTCCACCTTTGCCTTCCAACCTACCGTAGTATTACCCGCTCTGTCGTCCACGACGGCAAGCACACCTCCTTCTGGCTCGACAGATGGCTCCCGGACGGGACGCTTGCCTCCTCTTTCCCTGCTCTTTTCTCCCATTGCATCCGCCCTAACATTACAGTCGCCCATGCTTGCTCCTTTGGGCTGTCCCTCCGGCCACGCCTCTCCACCGCCGCCTCTTGCGAGCTAGCCCATATTCAGCGCATCATTGCCTCCACCCACCTCGATCCCGAGCCTGACATTCGCACCATGGCTTGGGGGGGCAGCTCCGCTTTTAGCTCCAGGGCTGTCTACTCCGTCACCTCGCCGGGCGGGGTGCTTGACGCTGCCGCGCTCACCTGTTGGAGTTCCCGCCTGCCCGCGAAGATCAAAATCTTCAGCCTCCTCGCCCACACCGACCGCCTTAACACCCGCTTCAACCTCCACTCCAAGCACTGCGCGCCTTCCGCCATCTGTGCCTCCTGCACCGCGCCGGAGACGACTCGACATATTCTCTTCGCGTGCTTCATCGCCACCGAGGTTTGGTCTAGGCTCGGGATCACGCTTCCCCCTTCGCTCTCCTGGGACCTTCAGGCCCCTGTCGACACCGCGCCCGCTGCATGGGAGCTAGGCTCCGCCGCCTTGCTGTGGAACATTTGGAAGGCTCGCAACAACGTCGTCTTCAACGCCAAGACTTGCACCGCTCCGGATGTGCTCCGCCGCGCCGCCGACGACATCTCCCTTTGGTCTCACCGCCTGCACCCCTCCCTATTGGTTGCTACTGAGGCCCTGCGTGGCTTTTACCTCACTTGTGCGAATTTGTAATCTGTTTTCCCCACCCCCATGTTTTGCTGAGTTCTGATGTTGTAACTACGGGTGGCAATGGGTACTCGATACCCGCTAACCCGACGGGTACCCGCGCTAAATGGGGAGGGTTTGGTGACAATCTACGGGGGCATATGCTGTGAACTAGCCCCATCGGGTGTACTAATGCACTAAACAATCTAGGCCGTCAGATCTAAAACAGAGAGTCCGGATCGAATTTCAAAAACAATGCGAAATTTGAAAACTTATCAAAAAATTCTGAAAAAAATCATGCACATGCCTGACCATGGTACGCACCGCCGTGATTTTTTTCGCACCGAAATGTCACCGTATGCGCCCTGGGCAAAAATGACAAATTTCTGACAGAAAATTCAAATTTTGGGATCTCAAATTCTGTCAGAAATTTGTCATTTTTGCCCAGGGCGCATACGGTGACATTTCGGTGCGAAAAAAATCACGGTGGTGCGTACCATGGTCAGGCATGTGCATGATTTTTTTTGGAATTGTTTGATAAGTTTTCAAATTTTGAATTTTTTGCCCAAGTTTGCCTAGTGCATTAGTACACATGATGGGGCTAGTGCACAGCATATGCCCCCGACAATCTACACCCACGGGGCTGCTTAGCGGTAAAGATTCAGACCCGTCAGGTCTAGCGGAGGCGGGTATGGGGTGCCAACCCAGACCCGCGAACCCGCAGACCCGACTAAGACATGTGAACCCACATGTCATTGCCTCACACTACACCACATCACGCATCCACGCACGCAGACACCACACAGCACACACCACACATCACGCATCCAGTGATCCACGCACTCACACACCACACAGCACACACCACGCACGCACGCATCCACTGGTCCACGCACTGACGCACGCACGCTGCACGCACTAGAAACCACACCCCTGCGGCCCTGCTCTCTTCTTTTTTTTTTTTTTGGAAACGAGCTGCTCTCTTCTTCCCATAATCCCATTCGACGCCCGCCGCCGCACCCCTGCTCTCTCCTTCCCATCTCTCCTGCAGCGCTGCTCCCCTGCTCCCTCCTCCCGGCCATGGCTCCCCCACCGGCGGATCTGGCACGGCGGCGCGGGGAACGGGACGGGCACCGGCGGATCTTGCGGGAGGCGGCGCGGCAGAAGAAGGCCGGGAGCATGACGTTCTCCTCGCCCTGCCCTCCGCCGGCGACGACCTCAACTCCCACGCCATCGACCGCTGCAGCGGCGGCGACCTCAAGTCCTCAAATCCCTCCGCCGGCGACGACCTCAACTCCCTCCGCCATTTTCTGTGCTGCTGTGAAGCTTGGTGGGTACCCGTCGGGTACCGTGTACCCAGCGGGTGGCGGGTATGGTGGAGTTTGGGACCCGGCGACGGGTATGGGGGCGGGTGGCGGGACGGGGAGAAGGGTCGGGTACGGGTATGGGGGTGCCAAACCCGGCCCCGAACCCGGCGGGTGCCATCCGGAGTTGTAACAAACTGGCCCTAATTTCGAGAGGGCGCCTCGAGTAATAATTACAAGCGGTGGGGAAAACTCTCCCCCGTTATTCTCGAAAAAAAAAGTAAACGAAAATGCCATGAAGAAGCTATGGGAGAAAAAGTGGGAAGCACGTTCCGAACGAACTGTATATACTATTTTGGCAACGACATCTCTCCAGCTAATTCTGTCTTGTACTATCAGGTAAACAGTTGTTGATCAACGCATAGTTAAATCTCTGCTGAATAGCTGGGTACATGCACATTCTGGGATTATCAGTTAACTACCTAGCTTGCTTCTGTATCACCACATAAACTGTTGTTGATCAACGCATAATTAAATCTCTGCTGAATAGCTGGGTACGCATGCACATTCTGGGAATTATCAGTTGAGTAACTTAATTACTTCAGCTAAGCAAGTATATACCTTGGGTGCTTCTGCTGGACGGTCTGGCCGGAGCGGCCGGCGGAGGTCGGTGTGGTCGCTCTGCTGGCGTCGGTGATGGTGGCGGGGGCGATCATCATCGCCGTGCTCGGCCTGCTGCTGCTTGTGGTGGTTCCCCTCGTCGTCGTCGCGGGCGGAGACCTCAGGGGCGCTGCCGGCGCTGGACCAGACGGAGGGCATGCTTTTGCGCTGCATCCTGGCGGCGCGTATCTTGGTGAAGTCGAGGGAGTAGTCCAGCGTCACGCCGGCGGCCTTCATCTCGTCCCACTCGCCGAACGCCGGCACCGACGCCCGCTGCCTCTGCAGCTTCCCCTCCTGCTGCACACACCAATTTAACACGGGCATCAGAAAACATATGGAGCTTCACAAGAATGCAATGCAGGAGCTAGCATATCGAGCTCTCACCTCCATTATCTTCTCCATCGATCGAATCGACCCCTGAAGAACCTGACTCTTTTGGCTGATGCAATGCAAGAGCTAGCACACAACACAACACAAGCAGTTAAGCCCAGCGGTGTGCTTTATATATGTGACGACTTAATTAACAAGAAGAACTAACACTATACAAATGGTGTTTTGAGGCTTGAAGGCCACGTCTTGGGCACAGCCAGCAGTGGCACAGAACATATGCAGAGAGAGCTGTCTCACCGTTGGATGTGCTCTGTACCAAGACTAGCTGGCCTGTGCTTTTCTCTTCGAGATTGCAAGGCGATCAAGCGCCAGTTTACAAGCCACCACACGGCACACGCACACACCTTAAAGAAATTTTCTTGGCGAATCGTCATGATTTGGGACAACAGTACAACACATAGGCAATGCGAGATATAACTTTATCTTATCCAGAAATCCACTTTGGCTCCCAGCGCATATGCTCCTGTTATTGTTTTCAAAAATAAAAAATATATAAAAACACTTCAAAAAAATCTGAAAACATTTGGGCACAAACATATGTAAGTTTTTAACATTCGTGCAAAATGTCGGAAGAAAATGACACTTTCTGTGGTCTGTGCAAAAAAGACAAAGTCTGTGGCCGAAATGAGATTTAAAAATATATTTTTCAAAACACAGATTTGTCTTTTTGCACATACCAGAGAAAGTGTTATTTCCTTCCGAAATTTTGCACCAATGTTGAAAACTTATGTTTGTGCCCAATTTTTTATGTTTTTTTAGAAGTTTTTTCACACTTTTAAAATTTTGAACAAAATATCAGAAGCATATGCACCTGGGAGCCAAAACGCATCTCTTTTATCTTATCTTTGTATACTAGGACTTGTCGTCTAAGTGCCACCAGAAGTCCGGAAGGTTTTTGATTGACACGGTATTTTCTCTGACAAGGTGCCGATGATGAGTAAGCTGCGAGTGCTCACTCGCTCATAAATTAGAGTTCGGTTTGCAGGCCCAAATCATTGAGCGGTCTCGGCATCACTGATCTGGATATATCGAGAAGGGCTCTCTGTCTTCGTTAGCCTTGGTTCAACGGATGGATGATGGACAACCTTGGGTTGGCTCTAGGGAAGCAGGGCGTCGTCCGATCCGCCCCACTCCATAGCCAAAATAGGTCCCTCGCTCAGGTTTAGTATTTTTGAACCACCAACTCCCTAGTTGGCTCCCAGCTCTCATTTAACGAGAAAAATTGGCATCTCTTTCTTAGTTGTACCAGTAAGAGCATCTCCACCTAACCCCGTTGAGTAGGTTTTCTATCTCTAAAATCTGCCATATGTGCATAAAAGGAGAAAAATAAGCCCTTATCACTAATTTATTGGGGGTATTATAGAACCACCACAACGCTCCCCTCAAAATAGGAGGTTCCAGAATGACCCCGCCAATTTTCCATCACACGCCATTTCTACCGGTCTTCGCCCCCACCCCTGGTCGCACCCCTGCTGGCCCTTCCCGACATGATTTCGACCAAGGAAGGGCACCATGACCACATCAAGCTCTGCCGCCCCTTCATCGACCCCCACCAGTTGCCTTATCTGCGGTCCTCTCTGACATACCGCCACTCTCCACGCGCCGCCTCCATGGCTTGCAAGTCGGCGTCCTCCTCTTCGTTAGCATGCCATCACCATCATGATCTCCTAGGACACCAACAAAGACTTGTTTTCCCTCGGCGGCAATGGAAACACTAGCTCCGCTTTCGATGCAGCATATTTTTAGTGTTTACTCGATTTCGAGTTCATCCATAATTATGCACTCCAATTTGTTTTAACCTAGATATTATCATCTAGATTCAATATGTTGTTGCAATGTTTTGTTGGGGGGGGGGGGGGGTGAAAACCAATTTGAATCATTGTTTAGAAGGCAAAACACTTATTCCGAAGGTTTTGAACTGAACAATCAATGAAAATAAGAGTGTAAAAAAAAGTTAGAGCTAGCTCAAGCTGAATCACGGAAGATGAAGAAAGCGATGGAAAAGATTAAAAAGGAGAAGAAGATAATTGAAAACAAAGGAAGAAAATTGAATATGGGGAAATGGAAATTGAGTCACATTACCCGATACCGTCCATAGTAAAAAGCTATGCCGGATGCAACTCGGTTGGAAATGAAGAAGATCAAGTGATTTAGCCTCGTAAAGGAAATTTACGTCCAATATGCATTTGGAATTATTATTATCTTAGTGAGTATAATTTCGTTGTGAGGATTATTTAAATACACCTGGTATTTATTTGACTTAATGTGTTGTATGATCATATTTTATCTATGCACTTTGGATTAATTATGTTTGGTTCACATTTGTTACAATTTATTGTTAAAAGTTGTTTTAGATAATATTTGGGAAGATATTTTAGATAGATGAAAATAGCACAAACTGTTTTAGAATTCTTTGTTAGGGACTCTCTCTCTCTCCCTAAAAGCGTTTTAGGAAATCAGAACTGAGGGACATTGATGGAGATGCTCTAAGGCCCTTTCTTAGGATGATAATTGGTTGCCGGGCGGTTGCTGAAGGATTGTGTCCCCAAACTATTCAAGAATGCCGTGAGGAAGAGAAGAACCGTTAAAAAGAAGTGGGAGAAAGATCATTGAATATGGTCCATTGCTTCGTGTAGTGATGTACTGATGTGGCTCAGTTGACAAAGTTTATTTAAGAGTTTAAGGGGCTGCAAGATGTGGCCCTTTGTGTCCCGTCGACTCATTTCAATGGGTTCACTCCTCGAGTGGCCCCATGTTTACCCAAGTCCCATATCTAACACGATTTTCAGGCAGGTAATCCATTTTTTAAGATGGCGAAGATTTGGAAGGTTCAGGCTAAACCAAAACATCATCTTTTTCCTGTAAACCCATCATGTTTACTTGAGCCACCCATTTCGCAATGTGGTTCTCTTATTGTTGGCTGGCTGAAATGGCGTATGCTCCTGTTCTAGCTTAGGTATGTGCTCTTAATCTCTTGATATTGGTGGGATATCTTGAAGTGAACTAGTCATCTATGGTTTTTTTGGAATGTTTGAAACAAGTGCGATACAACAATATATACATCAATCTCTTCAGCCTTGTGAAGTGGCAACTCCTATTTTGTGCCTATTGTGTAAATAGCGCCACGACACTCAGAAGGTTGGAGCGACGATCGAAGAGTCTTGTGATTCTCCTTTTTCTATTTTTTTTTTTGTTTCCTTTTAATTTATTTTCACTCTTTTTTCTATTTGAGTGTTCTTTTTTGGTTTCCCTTTTTTTTCCTGCTCTCTTTGTTTTTAAGTTTATTTTCTTTCTTTTCATTTTTCTATTCACTTTCATGTTCTCCTTTTTTTATATTTGGTTTATAAAAATTTACATGAATATATTTTATTGGGTAATAAGTGCTTTTTTTGAACCTCGAGATCAGTTGGAAAATGTGTGAACAATATTTCTCTCATCTGAATTTTTTTTGTAGTCGTGAACAAGTATTTTAACCCGCATGAACGTTTTGGTTATACCGCGAATAATTTCTTGAACCATCCGAACATTTTTTTTCTAATATGAACATATTTTTCAATCTCGTGAGTTTTTTTAACCTGCACAATTACTTTTGAACTTCGAGAACATTTTTTCCCAAGTTTATCTATATATTTTGTAGATTTTTAAAAAAAATCTATTTTCTAATTTATATAATTATTATTTAAAAAAGTTTAAATGTGTTTTCATATAATTCCACATTTTTCCTGTTTTAATTAAACTAAAAAGAATATCCTAAACTAAAATAAACTTGGAGATCTTATAAATACAGTATTTAGGGGAGATTTTATAAATACATTTTATAGATCATGTTATAAATACATAAGACAAAAAAGAACCACACCTGTGTTGATGGGCCAGCCTATCTGGGAACTTCTAAATGCGTTGGCTCCTTACACTTGACGGGCTCGTCCAAGGTTCACGTGCCAGACCAAATCTTCAGAGTATCCCAATTACGTTCGGTTAAAAAGAGAATATCCCAATTACGACGGAAATTTCGCGCCAGAAGATCTGGGGAAGACGGATGGATAGACAGGCGGTTGCCGGCGTCGGCTAGCTTGCTCATTTTGGTCCAGCCTCTGCGCTGCAGCCTGCAGCTGCGAGTGCGTCGTCGCCGTCGTGAATAACGTCGACCCCAGCGCCTCCTGCAGCCCTTTCCTGCTGCTCCCGGGGAACATTCAGCCTTCCAGCACCGGGGCCATCTTGTCCGCGCTCTACGCGTACGTCGTCACTCACGCCGACCCCGATCACTAGGTCACAGTCTTTAATCAGAGGCACTCTAAAAATCAGGAAAGTGACTAAGTATTTTTAGGGGCACTTTTAATAGTGTTGCATTTAATCGTGTCGCTAAAAAATATAGAGGCATTTCAAGTAAAGTGCTCCAAAAAATACGTGTTTTTAGAGGCATTCTTTAGGAATGCCTCTATATTTTTTAGTGGCACTGTTTTTGAAATGCCTCTAACTATTTTTAGAGGCATTTCTATGAATGCCTCTATATTTTTTAGTGGCACTATTTTTGAAATGCCTCTACTATTTTTAGAGGCATTTCTATGAATGCCTCTATATTTTTACTGGCACTATTTTTAAAATGTCTCTAACTATTTTTATAGTCATTTGCAGGAATGCTTCTAATCAATATCAATACTTCCAAATGCACCGCATTGTCCATACAGCCAGAGATAAATCTGAATTGGCACTACACAGGTTTACATTCAAAATGTTTTGCAGTACAAACAGAAATAAATCTGAATTGGCACTGCACAGGATTACATTCAAAATATTTGGGAATACAAACAGAGATACATCTGGACACTGCCATAGTCTGAAGCAATGCAAACACGGCTAACTTATCCAAGTAATAACACAAAGATAAATCAGAATCATGTTTCTGCCTTGGCAGTTGGCACATTCAAATGTACAAGTCTGTGTTCAAAAGGAAGCTAGCATCAACTTCTGGTCAGATATAACTCATCAGAAGGGTAATTTTAATTGATACCGCACATACACCGTTAAGGAAAAAATCGACCTGAAGACACCATTCCAGGAGCAATCGAAGATCAATCGGCGCAGATTCTTGCAAGTTGGACGCCAAATCAGCCTGAATGAAACCCATCAGATATAGAGCCACAACAGCACCTGAAGTCCCTCCACCTGGCTCACTAACGCAAAGTCATACAATGAGAATCAATAACCAACAGCAGAATTGCGAGAGAAAAAACTTAACTCAGACGCCACACAATTGAAACTTTACAGAGACCTCCATAAAGTAACTAGATAAGGGAATGCATCAAAAGGCTAAAATTTACTCGTAATCCAAGGTTAATTTTAGTGTCTGCTTTCAGTACCTTAACAAACCTTAAACCCGTAAGAAAATATAAATTGCAACCTCAACAAGACCTCACAAACAGGAAGCTACAGAAGTAACCAGTGTATATTTAGATTTCTTAGATGCAATTCATAAGAGGGATATGATGCATGGAACTATCTGTACATATCTAGGTATCAACCTTTACTATACATGCAGTTATCTGCATCCCTATATCTCCAGTGATCACTACATCGATCAATAGTCCATTAGGTTGGTACCTGGCAAAGCAGCAGGTACTTAAATACATACAAGGTAACATCAGGTGAAGTAGTGGCAAAGGTCATTCCAGCGAGGCTATTTTAATTCAAAATAGCTTGACGTGTACTCTTAATTTGTCACTCATTCAGGTTGCCTAAACAACTGTTCTATAGCAAGCTAATGTGATATGTATTGATTATACAAAGAATTATGACAAAGCGCTATAGCAAGCAAACTATAATAATTCCCTAGCCAAGGGAATTATATAATTACGAAGTGCCATCCACAGGGATACACAATTATACCCTAGCCAAGGCCACTCTAGTGAAGGCGGAATTCGGGGATTGATGCCTTGATGGGCACAATTCGCCGACAGCTCCTCGCCAACCTCTCCCGGCTGCGCAGGTCAACAAGGAGAGCTCCAGCTCCAACTCCTTGCTAGGTCCTGCAGCAAAATTCGATACCAGAGTAAATTAGATGTATCAACTGTGACATTTGATGCAGTGATATCAACTGTGTGTAGTGTGTAGGCATGCAAGAATAGTGGCATCAACTGGCTAATTTTTACTCCAATCAACCGTGACATCAACTCTGCAATCATAGTGTAGTGTGTAGGGATTTCATGTGGGGATTCAACTGTGTGTAGTGTGTAGGAACCTGTAGCTTATCTTGGTTAGAAAATTAAAACGACTACTTGGTGACCTCACTGATCTGACAACAGGGTTTTGCAGTAGGACCAAATAATCACAAGAAACTGAGCCATTTAGTTAAGAATAGTAGAACTATATGAATCTGATAGTTTAAAATTATCTTCAGCTAGTGTAGTCACATAATAGAGTCCAAAATTAATCACTGATTTTTTTGATATCGCACAATGGAGAAGAAATGTTTTAGTTTCTTTAAACATGCAGAATGGAGTACTTCACATGGGGTAGTTCTATTTGGCACTTCTGTTGGCAAACACAAACTAGAGTAATCATCAAGGCTAAAATGTTTGTTGACTAAAAAACCCAAGGGTTCAGTCAAGGTGCAAGACTAAAGAGCACAGCACCAAGTGGGCGAATTTCTGGTCTGCATGATGTTTTTTTAACTTCTTGTGTATCTATCTACTAATGGCCATACAGTGTGCTATGCAACTGAAAAGAAGGGAAGCAGTACTATGCATTTACCTTCTGCCCTGACAACCTCCTAGTACGGGGAGCATCGAGAAATTCATCAACTTCAGAGAAGCGATCATCAAGAAACCCAGACCCATCCAAGACTGCAACTTCCTTTAGTTGAAAAGCTTTGGCAGCACTGCGATTAGTGCATAATGCATCTGATAAGGTCTCCACACTTGAAGCGCATGGTCACAAAGGACACAGTGAACCATAGGGAGTAGCCTTACGGGTCATACATATCCCATAAACCTGCAGTGCAAAAGGAAAATGAGTAGTTCATAAAATTTGGTTTTGGTGTTAGAGTACAGCTTTATTCACAAACATCTGCACTACATTTCACAATATTGTTTGCGTGACTATCTGCAACAGGAACAAGACTCCCATGGCAGCCAAATATCACAACAAATACAACAATGTTCCTAGATTCTAATAGGTAACAACAATACAGGTAAATAAAGCTTAAGCATACGGCCAGCGTTTATCAATTTTTTTTGGTTAAGCGTGCCTTTTTTTAGTTTTTTACCCATCCTAGACCGTAGTCAGAACCATTAATGTCACGATCGAACGGCTCAAAGAGCACACATATCCTTATTTACGTAACAAAATTGTGGAGCAGCAGCACGTCACCTGCGACCAGTAGCACTTCTCCTCTGCCCTTCAACAGCAGCAGTTCTACTCCTCTGCAAAGAAAGAAAACTGTCAGCAGCTACGGTTCTATCAAATCTCAGTTGTACTCCTAATGAAGAAGTGTAAAATACACCCTGTTATAATTATAGCATTCAATACTAAATTTTTTGGGCTCAAATTCCAAATCAAATGTTCACAATATTGATCTTTTTTTGGATCAGAAATACTTGGGCAGTAGCAGCAGCAGAGAAGTTCAAGTGTGAAGTGGACCATCACTTTTGAGTTCAAGTGTGGAGTAGATCAAACTAAGCATGGTGCAAACTAAACTGGAAATCTGATCAGAATGGTAGAACAACATGTGCATGCTCCAAAATCCCCACTAAGAATTACATCTAGATGGCATACCAAAGTACAGTGAGCAAATCACCACACATCAGTTCATCTCCTGGATGAACTGAAGCAACGGCACAAATCCTAGAACAGCTAGGAACCTATCTCGACCAAGTCATGTGTGAGCAAGAGAAAACCAGAGAGGAGAGGAGAGATGAATCATACCTGTCGTGCGACGCACGAGCATACGTGCTGCCGTGATGGAGTGCACCACGAGACGAAGACCACCAGCTTCACCTGCACCACCCCATGTCCGGCAGCAGCAGCAGACACACCACCGCACCACACCACCATGACCATCAGAGAGGCCAGGGCGTCGTCATAGAGCAGGAGCTCGAGCAGAGGCTCGACGTGGAAGTCATGGTCGACTCGGAGCAGTACATAAGGCGGCGTGCTCGAGCAGGGGCTCGAGGAGGCCACCGTACTCGACGAGGAAGCACAGCAGGGACGCGGAGGCGCGGGAGCCCTGGGGGGCAGCACCGCCGAACCCAGCCGCACTGGCTAGGGTTTCCACGGGCAGGCGCTATTGGGGATGTGTGGTGCCGAATTTGTGGCGGAACTAGTGGGGGAGAGCAGGGCGGAGCCACGCCGGTGACTATCAGCGTGGGAGAAGGCCGGCTATGGCCGGAATCGTGAGCTAGGGTTAGGGTTCATCCCGAGCAGGCTGGGAGGCGCAGGTGAAAGTTAGGGTAGTGGGAAATTGAGGGAACAGGAGGTGGCGGAGCTGTGCCGGCGAGCGTCGGCGCCGGTGAAGGCCGAAGCCGTCGGCGGCTCCTGGAGCATTGCTTGGCGGCGGCGGCGTCGCACGGGAGAGAGAGCAGAGAAGGGGATCGAGAACGAGAAGGAGGTCTGTGCGTGGTATCGTAGTATCGTACGTGAGTGTTCTGTATGTGAGCCACCTGGGCTTGGCCCAACATATTGGGGCTACTGTACGTGGGTACCATCATGATAAATGAATGAATGCTGCTCTACAACTACAGAGGATAATTTCCCTAAAAAATCTCCTCATAGGATTATCCAATTATGTCACGCATAACATAAAATTAAGTGTACTCAGTTGTCATGTAATAATTTTTTGGGATACTTAACATCTAAAAATCATATTTACAGAGGCACTACATAAAAATGCCCCTAAAAATCACTATTTTATAGGCAATTTCAAATAAATGCCGTAAAATTGTTATTTTCAGAGGCACTTGATGAAAAATGCCCCTAAAAATGACATTTTCAGAGGCACTACTTGCATTATGCCCCTAAATATGGCATTTTTAGGGGCAGTTTGAAAGAAATGCCTCTAAAAATGGCATTTACAGAGGCACTTAGTGCAAAATGCCCTTAAAAATCATTTTTAGAGGCATTTCTAAGTAGTGCCTCAAGCAAAATGCCCCTAAAAATATGTTCTCCCATAGTGGATGACGTCGGCGACGCTATCGCTTTCGCCGACGACGGAGTGGGCTCGAGCCTCGAGCAAGCGCGCGACCCGCATCGGTCTGCACCATCCCGTGGATATCTTCTGCAGCCGGTGCTCCCACTTCCCCTTGCGGACGGCCGGCATCACGACCCCGGCGCCGCCCTCCGAGGATTGCGTTAGCAGTTTGCTTAATTTCTAAAGGGAGGCAGATCAATGAGATGGCATTTGACAGAAATATTGAGATCACCAACAATCCCGCCTCTAGTCAGTTTAGTAGTAAACTGCACTGAGAGCACAAAGAACATGTATTGCAGGATTAAGATTGGCGAAATGGGAAAGGCAACAATCGTAGGTGGATGGCAAGCAGTTGTGCAAGCATTCAAGCTGAGAGAGGGTGATATATGTATGTTCAGTTTCAAAGATGAAAGGATCTACGGAAAGCGAGGGAGGGATAGCTTGGCCTGGCTAAGGCTGATCATAACAAAGCTGGATGATTGGCTCGATGATTGAATTTAATGTCTGAAACCCATGTAACAAGGCTAGATGTAGAGTCCTATGTCTGAATCCTATGTTGAGTTTGGAACTATGTATGTTTGGAACTATGTATGTTTGGAACTAAGTTGTTTGGAACAAGTATGATTGTACTATGTATGTCTTGAAAATTAGTCAATGTATGTCTGTATACTGCTAGTTTTTACAAGCACGTTTGTTTGGATTAAGACTAGCATGCCTCTAATTGTTCTGAGGTACGATGTCTTCAGAACATGGGCACCTAGTTAACATTCTTCTGGTGTTCTTCTAGTATTTGTTTGGTCAATTTTGACTATGATGCCTGTGGCGCCCCGACCCGACTGCTATACAGTGATGCTGTGTGTCACCGGTTAAGCGATACAACCGGAGGTTACGGGTTTACCAATCCCCGGCCAAAACCTTTGGCAGGCGTTGCTGGGTACACCTCACTCCAGACAACGCAACACCCCGACTGATGCCTTAACACAGGCACAACTATCAAAGCATAATAGTAAGATCAAGACTTGTGGAACAACTGGCACATCACAGACTCTACGACACAAATCATATAGTTCAACTCTTATACAGAGAAAGATAGCAAATGACAACCAGAGGTCACAGACCCAACATCACATCAAGCGGAAGCAAAGTAGGTTGTTCTAAACAACAAGAACCAAAATATGGCCTAAGAGGCCTACAGATAAACATCACAACGCCAGCTGTTCCAGGATGTCCCAAGCTGCCACCTGGGAACCCCAGACTACTCGTCGACGTCCACAAAGAACCCACCCTCGAGGTCGGTGAAGTCCTCCTCTGAAACAAAAGCAAAGACGTTGAGTTCGACGAACTCGCAAGATTAAGAGCTAATATATGCTCGATGATTGGTTTTCAAGGTTTTATGGCTCTTTTGCATAAAGCTGATTTTATTTATAAAAACACAAGTCCATGGCATCGACTATTAGAACATTTTCAAAGAGGGGTAAGAAGTAACTCTTTTCTCTTGAGATCACTTTCCCAACAACAACCACCATCATCATCATTGTACCTGTTCATCAAAGGCACCTCCCCGAATCACCCTCGAGGAAGCTCACCTTGCATTCGTGAGTGGTACCTCTAGTACCCAGTTTTTAATCATTCCGTTTAAGTTATTCTATGATCTCTGAATCCGTCACCAAGTCGTCCATAACCGCGGACACGGCTTTTCGAAAAGATTTATCCCTGCAGGGGTGTACAATGTGAAAGACGCCAGGTTCCCGAGGGACCTCCCAGCTTCTTATCTATGCGTACCGTCCGGCCCATTGCCTAGCTCTTAGCTCTCTTCCGGGGAAAGCCGGCTGGGTGGGAGCGGCTACGACCTTTACCTCGCTTAAGACTAACTCAGGATCATCAGTGGCGGTAGGACAAGAGGTACCTTCTCGCACCCTGTCCCGCGGCCACTTATTTTCCTGACACAACAATCCTCATCTCAGTCTTGGCCACCATCTTCAACGCACGCGCAAGGGAAAGCCAAACTAGAGGACCCTCGGCTAGTCCGCCACAAGTTAGTCGGTCGACGAGGTTCCATATGCCCACGCATGGTTGCACGCTCAACTTGGCTCGTAGGCGAGAACTCGCACTTAGGCGGCGAGAACGAGACAACCCACCACATCCCATGTGGCCTCTCATCCCCACCTTCTTAGCATTTTATTATCCACCTCCACAATTCTCCACCGTCATTCTCATCTCAGCACCTGTTACCAACATGAAGTAACCATAGTACTGCTATGCACTTAACTAAGCATGGCTAAGCATCAACATAGCATAGTAATTATCTTGGCCAACAATACAATCCTATGGTTAAATAGGAGGGGAACAGGTGTATGGCATAGGGAACTTAATGCAACTATAGGATACTCTACTCCAAGTAAAGTTGACATTTGGAACCGCGTGCAATATTATAGTGGAGAAAATACTTGCGGAAATTAGGATAAGATATGCTCAGAGGGGGGATTACGCTTGCCTTGGTCAAGGTGCTGAAAGTACGGCTCTTCGGGGTATTGAGGCGGAACCCCGTCTGCTTGACCTATCGCAACATACGCACGGGAAGCAACAATCAAACACCACACATGTGTACCATGCAATGCACAATCACATGATGTCATGACAAGTTTATGCAAAGATAGCAACATTTAGTTTATCTAGCAACATTAAATGGAGAGCCAAATAAGTAGTGCAATTATTTGGAGGCAACCCCATATTTAGCTTAATGACCCCATTGTTCATCCATTTAATACCTTACTAAGAAGTGGTTCAAATATGCATGAACCTGGCATGAATGGATAGGGTTTGTTCTCCCGATCGAATTGGTACCTTATTTGTAATTTTCTGAGTTCCGATGAACAAATAGTGAATTAAATAATTATTCGAATTTAAATCTTTAACCAAATTATGAATAACATCAATCCTTAATTGTGATCATAAGTTTATGTTAACAAGATTTAATACCATTTGAAGCACTGATCACTTTGGTATTTCATTTGCTAAATTTGAAGCAATATTTCAATAGTTAACAATTGTTTTATTTAAGAAAAAGAAAAACTGTTTTTACTGTTCAGGCCGGTCCACAGCCCGGTTGGGCCGGCTTGCAGGCCGGTCATGGGCCAGAGAGGCCCGGCTGTCAGCCCGGCTAAGGCCGGTTTAAGAACCGGGCCAGTGGCAGAGAGCTCCGGCCTCGTGGCCGGTTGGGCCGGCCCAAGAGCCGGGCACTCGACAGAGGGGAACGGCCTCAAGGCCGGCTACGCCGGTTTCCTGACCGGGCGAGCGAGGCCACGACGGCGACGTGCTAAGCACACGGCACGGCGAGGGAACGGCGATGCAGAGCAAGGGGAGGAGGGGAAGAAGGGCAGCGAGGCCCGAAGCTCACCACGAACCCGTTGGCGAGGTCGATGACGGCGGAGGGGCGACGGCGGCGGCGAAATCCCACGGCGGAGATGCGGCGGTGGCGGAGACAAATTCGAGCGGCGGCGGCGATGCACGGCCTCCCGCCTCGATTCCTCCGGCGTAGACGAGTAGGACGGCACGGCGGAGCTTTTGCTCCACACGGCGGTGCTCGGCGTGGGCTAGAACGGCGGGGAGCGGTGGTCAACCGTGGCGGCGGCCATGGCGTAGCGCGGGAGCTCGGGGAAAAAAAGAAAAGGGGAGCGGGCAGAGGAGCGAGTGAGGGAGCAGCGTGGCTCGTGGAGCTTGTCCTCTTGCAGGTGGAGGCAGAGGGAAGGGGCTCGGCGCGGCGCGGTGCTGGTGCGGCGCGAGCGCGACCTGCCGGTCGCTACAGGGAAGGGGAGGGAAGAAGCAGTTTTTGCAAATAGGCCCCTGGCCGAAATCTTCCATCACGGACAGGTCCTCCTGGAATTTACAAAGAGGCCCTTTTCTGTTTTTATTTTAAAACCAGCAGCTTTTCCTGATTTAACTGTGGCACCAAAATAGTTTATAAAAATTGGAGAAAATTTGGGGAGCCTCCCCATACTGAGTAGAGGCTACACAAAAATTGGCATGCAAAAATAAAAAGTTTTGCACAACATTTGTTCATAGTATTTCGTTTAGGCAATTTGGCTAATTTTCCAAATGTTGCTATTTAACAAATTTGGTGCAAGTGCAAAAATGATATTGTGAACTCTTGGAACTTCCTTGACAGATATGAATGTCCAAGTATTTTGGTTTTGCAACCTTAAGTGTCTTCTTTGTGGGGAAGTTTTGTTAGAGCACTTTGGCATTTGGTTTTTAACAATTTCATATCATTTCGGTCTCAATGTTGTATTAACTCAAAAGAGACAAGTCTATGCATGGATGCCATGATGCAAAAGAGGACACAAAAGTGAAAATTTGGTTCACAAAATTTGGGGCTGTTACAATGCCTCTAACTGTTCTGAAGTACGATTTGTTCAGAACAAAGGCACCTAGTGGACATGGTTTTCTGAATTTTTTCTGTGCAGTTTTACTTCAAATAGTTCAAACTATGTTTCCTAATTTTTGTCCTGAATCTGTTCTCTTCATATGGTTTCTGAAACCGTTTGTTTCTGAATGTGGTTTCTGAATGTGTAGTACAATTCAAATTTGGACTTAAAAATGAAAAACAAGTGTTACTACAGACAGTAATTGGGCTATTTTTTTTAAACCTTGGCAGTTGGGCCTTTTTTTTCTCAGACTTGGCAATTGGACCTTATGGGCCAGATACGTGGGCACTGAAACGTGGGCCAGATACGTGGGCAGTTAAAACGTGGGAACGTGGAGCCTTGCCTCCTCGCATAAAGGGACAAGGAGCGTTGCCTCCTCGCATTCTTCGCTACTGTGGCAGTTCCTCTCCTCCTCCACAGTTCCTCTCCAGAAAGGTGGGTTCCTCATCTGTAGTTCCTTTTTTCATTTGAATCTTTTTTCCTTGAATCTCTCTTCTCGATTCTGCCTTGAGATCGTTCTTATTCAATATACTTACAAATTTGTCGTCTTTATTCTAACTTCAATCTGTCTTCTTTATTCTACCTTTCAGAAGCACACACGGTTTAAATCTCCAGAACCCTAACTCTGACAAGGAGCACAAGTTCTTGGTTGGTAAGTTATGCTAATCTTCTTGTCCAGTTGCTGCTTCTGTTTTTGGTAGGTACGTAAAGTTGCTACTAGTGTTCTTAGTGTCTAGATTGAACATGCAGAGTAGATGTCAGTTGGAACAAGTTGATTAGATGATTCTACTATTATTTAGATGGTGCTTTTGTTCTTGTTCTGTACATGCTACTAGTGTTTGCAACCTAATTTGAGATTGTAATGGTGTATTTGTTTGCAACCTCATTTGTTCCTGTTCTTGGTCTGTTCTTTTTCCAGATTCAGAGATGGACGAACAGCGGTGCTCCATTTGTTTTCAACCATTGCCCAACTGCGGCCGATCTGATAGGCGTGCAATCTCATTTAAGATTGTAATGACGCAGGGCTATCAACATGGAGGGGTAATTCCTTAAACCCTTTGTCACTGCAACAATGAATTTTATATGACTGTCAACATGCAACATTATGTACCATTTGTCACTATTCCAATACTTTCACTGATTCTAATGTAGAATGTGAGTTGCAAGTGCCAAGTCAACATTGAAATGGCTTGTCCTGGAAAATGGATGCTGGCTACAGACAGGTGGAACCACACTTTTGATCTGTACCTGGAGAGGAGATGGGGAAGAATAATTGTATGTGGACCCTATTGGGAGTCAATGGTGAGGATGTTTGGCATACAACTTACTGATGTTGTGTGATTCAAACTTGTTGACAACCAAGAGGACATGGGACACAAATTCGAGTTTTCTGTTTTCAGGGTTGTAGACAACATGAGACAAGAGAAACATATAGTTTCTGATTCAGGTAATTTTACAACAAACTTTCCTTTGATGTAGTTATCTGTTGATTGTCCATGTGGTGCAATGTAGTTATCTGAATATGTTCTTTTTTCAAATTGTAAACAGTGGTGAAACCTGTGTTGCCTGAAGTGAGAGTTGCTCTGCACAAAATAGTTTTCTCAGATATATTTGATGTGACTGAACAACATATGTGTGCTATCAACTTTGCCTTGTACAAAGTTGCAGCTATAGCACCTACTAGAGAACTAGATGAGGGTGAATTTTATCAGAAAACTAGTGACATGAGGTACTATGTCCACGAACTTGATGAACAAAACGAGGCTGTGGGGGGGATGGTAAGTATCTGAATTTTTTGTAACACATAGCAATGCATCTTATCTGTCAACTTATTTTCAGTTGCTCACTGGAATGCTTTATTACACTTGCAGTTTCTTCCTCATGAAACACTTGAGGGCTTCAAGTACCCAGCTGAGGGCAATTCATTACTTTGGAGGAGAGGACTCCCACAACCAATTCAAGGTGAGTACCACACCGAGAATGGACGACTTCTCTTTGTACAAGGCATCAATGAGTTGATCATGGGAGAGAACATTGGAAGAGGGACAGTAGTGGTGGTGAAGGTTGAAGCAAAGACTGATGCAATCCGTCTAGACTTGGTTGAGTTTGTTAACCAAATCTAGAGCACCTGGTTGGGAAAGTAGTATCAAGAACTGGAGAAAAGGGCTGCAAGATTATGATGTAGATTTCTAGCTATCTAGTATGAACTGCTAAGTTATGCTTCAAGTAGTAGACTAGTCAGTACTGCTGTATGAACTGCTGAGTTATGCTGTTGCTGTGATGTTTATTTTGTTCTTGTGAGATGACATCTGGAGCTGTAACGTTTGTTATTTCCAATGTTTAGAAGATGTTTTTAGGGGCACTACATCAAATTGCCTGTGAAAATGCCATTTTTAGAGGCACTTCCCCAAAGTGCCTCAAAAAATGCCATTTTTAGAGGCACTTCCAATAAAATGCCTCTGAAAATGCCATTTTTAGAGGCACTTCCATTAAAATGCCCCAGAAAATCAACTATTTAGGAGCACTTGGAGACAAATGCCTCTAAAAACTATTTTTAGGGGCAGTTAAAGAAAATGCCTCTAGGTAAATGCCTCTAAATATCTGCTCTCCCATAGTGCAAGCAGCAGGTGACTAACTAGCTAGGTGGCGACCATGGGCACAACTTTGAGAGGCGCGTCCATAACGAGGATATCCTTGCTCGTATACCTCTCTGTCACGTCTACCTGGTCAGGTGACATGCCCTGGGGCAGCCGCCACTCCAAGGCGCATGGACGCCACCATGAACGGCACGAGGAGCTCCACCATGGGCAATGCCGGGCACAGCCTCCGGCCGGTGCCCATCGGGATGAAATTGACCTCCTTCCCCCACATGCCTAGCTCCGCCTTTCCATGTAGGAAACGCTCCGGCACGAATTCCTCGGGCCTGTCCCATGCCGCCGGGTCGCGCATGATGGACCACGAGTTGAAGATCACGGTGGCGCCCTTGGGCACGGCGTAGCAGCCTATCTCCACGCCCTCCTCCACCACCAGGCGCGGCAGCAGCAGCGGCGCCACGGGGTGCAGCCGCATCGACTCCTTCACCGCGGCCTGCAAGTACGGCAGCTTCGCCACGTCCGCCTCCGTGATCGCCCTCTCCTGCGCGACGACGGCCTTCATCTCAGCGCGCACCGCCGCCATCACGCCCGGGTTCCGCAGCAGCTCCGCCATCGCCCACTCCACCGTGATCTTGGTCGTCTCCGTGCCTGCCGCCAGGATGTCGAACAGCATGGCCTTCACGTCGGGGCGGCTCAGCTTGCCGGCGGTCATCAGCGTCAACAGCGCGTCCAGGACGTCATTCTCATGATGCTTCCCCTCGTTCAACCGGGTGTCGATGATCTTCTCCAGCAGATGGAATACGCGGTTCATGTGTGTGGCCGTCCAGCGCCGAAGTCCCTGCAGGTCCAGCGCCCGGAGCAACGGGTACAAGTCTGACACGTTGGGCTCGGCGAGGAGCCCCACGATGTGCTCCATAAGGTCCCTCAGCTTGTCCTGTCCGTCCATGGAGAAGAGCGTGTTTGTCAGAAGGTCGAATATGCCGTGGTACAGGACGTGGCCGATGTCCACCTCCTGCCCGGCGCGACGGCGGGAGGCTTCCAGCATGTGGTGCACGGCGTGCTCCCGGGCGCCCTGCCCTGCCGCGAGGCTGCGCGGGGAGAAGACGTGCGTGGCGGCGATGCCACGAAGCGTCTTCCACAGCGGGTCGGAGCTCGGCAGCCACACCATGGAGTGGTCAGCGTGCACCAGGGCGCGCCTCGTGTCCAGGACAGTGCGCGCCGCCATGCGCCGGTCGTGCTTGGCGAACGCCTCCCACGCCGCGTCCCGGGAGGACACGAACACAGTGCTCACCATGCCGAGCTTCAGCGTCATCACAGAGCCATGGACGCGCGCCAGGCGCGCGAGGTTGTGGTGGAGGTTGCCGCCGCGCAGGTCAAGGAGGTTGCCGACTATGGGCCACGGCCGGGGCCCCGGCGGCCACGGCCGGGCACCTCTTCTCGTGTACTTCATCACGTAGCACAAGACTGGCACTGCGAGGAGTGCTATGTAAACAAGGCACAGCTCTGGCGTCATTTTATTCTGTGTGTGATAGATGATGATGAGTTAGGCTGGGTGTATACCCATTTCGAAAAAAAAAAGACGATGATAATGAGTTGCAGCAGACTTTGCTGTTTGAAGAAACTATGAGCGAATAGTGTCGTACATATAAGGCCGGGCCTTACCTATACAACGAGTTTTTTTCTTGGTGAATACCTACACAACGAGTTGATAATTCTTGTCAGTTGATAATATAATGCGCATATGGCTGAGGGTCTTGAAAATAAACACGCGGTTAAGTCAGATCAGCAGAATTAGTTCTCATCCATGAATAGTAAACCTAGTACACTCTACATGTGGAGAAAAATTACCCAAATACAAAGAATTTCTGACATAAGGAATGCCCCTCTCAGTTGTTGCAAACACGAGTTTCTGGTGGACAATTGAATCGTTGTATCTTTGAAACTGGTTTTCAAGAATTGTCCATCCATAATTATCGCTCCGAAGGACGGCAATTGATCGAGTTGTCGAACATAGTGACAATACATAAATCTTTATACTCTGGAAAGAGAGGGGATGAGTGACAGGGCGACGACCGCGGCGAGGCGGCGGCGACTTACGCTGCCGCCTAACAGCCTCTCGCCGGCGACTGCTTCTTCGCCGGAGTGTGCCTCGGGGGGATCGCGTTTCTCATGTCTCCACGAGGACAGTCCTTCGGACGAGGAGGAGTGCCTCTCCGAGGTGCCCTTCGAATCTGCCATGGAGGTCTTAGTGGAGGAGATCGAAGAAGACGCAGCGAAGGAGGAGGGCTGGAAGACAGTGACGAGGAAGGGTCGTCGATCGGATGAAGAGCTTCAGCAAGAATTTTGGAGTGAGATCGGGTTCCCAACTCCGGCCTCCCGTGCTTGGGAGACAAGGTCTTCATCGCCGTCGACGCCGGCCAGCTCGCCGCCGATGCCAGCGCTGGGGATGCCGGTGTGCTCGCCCAAAACGGCGTCGACGAGTCCGGAACGCAGGCGTGCCTCCCCGCTGTCGGTGGGAGCATCGATGTCTAGACCGGTGAGGCTTGGCTGGCGGGGCCCTCTTCCCCGACCTCGGGTCTCGCCACCAGCGGTGCTTGGGATGTTCTTGCCGCCAGCGCCGGTGGGAGGTACAGCTGCTGCCGGTGAATCGCCGGCGATCGCCGCCGTTCCCGAAATTGCGGATCGTGCTCAAACATCGGAGGGAAACAAAGTTCAAAATCCTCAGCCGCTGGGGCCCACGCTGCATGAAGATCCGGACCGTCCGTCACCCTGGGCCTATCTGGGCCGCGTGTTCGCTGGCTTGTGGCGAACATCGACGACGGCTAGGGTTTGCAAGGATTCTCGCGGCACCGACTCACGAGACACCAGGTCCTGCTCACCGACGGCTTCCTCCACCTCTGCTACGCCGCCGGCTTCGTCCCCCGCCGATACGCCGCCAGGAAGCTCCCGTCCCGACCCAGCTCGCACTCCCGTCGCGCGCTCCTACGCGGAGGTCGCGACGACCTTGGTGTTCATGTCGGGCGCGAGCGGCCAGGGTGGGCAGCAGGGGAGAGGGCAGCCTGGTGCGCTGCAGCCTAATGCTGGGCTTCCGACGACAAGGGCGCCGATGCTCTTCGGGCGCCAAGCTGGGCCGGGGACGGGTGCGGCGGCCAGAACTAGGCTGGGTGCAGTGGCCAGTACAACAGCGGCTGTTCGTGCCGTCACTGTTCCCGTCGCCAATACGCCTGCTCCAGCTGCGCCCCCGGTGGTGATTAACCCTACGGCGGTCTCGACGGTGCCGTTCGTTCTGGGTGCTGCTGCTCCTAAGAAGAAAAACAAGAAGAAGAAGAAACCTCCGACCACGGCTGCGGCGGAGTCTAGTCAGGCCGGGGCCGGGGCTGCTATGCCGGTCACGGCTACTGCGGTGGATGCTAATGCGACCGCTCCTGTGGTTAATGCGGCCAAACGGAAGCGGTGTGCCACTTGCCAGATTGACTCTCACAGTACGAAGGAGTGCTCGATTGATCGGTACTGCTACTTCTGCGACAGGGTGGTGCACCCGACGCTTCGGTGCCCAATTCTTAGGGTACCGAAGCCATATGCTGGGATGGCGGGTATCGGATGTGAGGACACCATGTTCAGTCACTTGCCGGACGGTATCTTTCGACCTCAGCTCGCCGCTAGTACTACCCCCATGGCTGTTGTGACGGTGACAGGAGAACCTGTGATGACAGAAGTGATTCAGTCCATGCTTGCTCGCTACTGTCCGCTACAGACCGCATGGCGCTGGGAGGCTATCCCACACAATCAGTACAAGGAGTATTCTTTCTTGGTCAATTTTCCTTCTATGGCGGACTTGGAGAGGATGAATGGTTCTGAACTTGGGGTGCCAAAACAGCAGACGGTGATTTCCCTGGACATTTGGAAGCCGGATGATGTTGAGTCTATGGCGGAATTGACACCAACTTGGGTGCATGTGACTGGTGTGCCGAACTCAGTGCGTCATTTTCTGGGTCTTTGGGCAGTGGGTACTCTCATTGGGAAGACTCTGGATGTGGACTTATTGGCTCTCAGGCGTCACAATGTGGCTAGGTTTCTGGTGGCCATTCGTAAACCCAATTTGTTCGAGACAAGAGAGGTTAAGTCCGATGCATTCCTGTTACTTAAGGGTTACTCTTTTCGGTTCACTAAGGAGGCGTCAGATTATGTTGCCGATCCGGACTTTGTGCCCTTTATTTGGAAGAGGAATGAGAAGGATGATCATGCAAAAGGCCACGAGGAGAAGAACACTGACGAGTCACCGATAAACGAGCCATCCAATACCACAGATGGAGACACTCACATGCCTCAGGCTAATGTTTCTGGGCCGGGGAGTGCGTCGCTGGGGTTACTTCAGGAGGTGGACGTTGTACCTGTCATGGCGGTGACTCCTTTCAACAAAAATCCCCAAACGCCCAGAGGAAAAGAAATTGTGGCACAATTGTCTGTACCAGCTAGCGTTGGGGTTCCTGCAGGGATGATGTTACGTGAAGATGCTGATGCTCCTGGAGACGGCAGCAAGCTGCCGATGCCCCGGTCCTCTCTCCTGGGCCGGTCTTCGTCGCCAGGGGCGTCGGATAGCCAAGCTACGCTGGTTGGTCCAGCAGCCCCGCTGGATGGGCTGGGCATAGCGGAAGATATCAGGCCAGCGACCTCACCTGCTGCTGGGCCTTGTGCGGCCTCCTGCTTCCTGTCGCCCACGGCGGGTTTGGCAGCGCGTGGCGGACTGCCGGACCAGCTGGGAGCTGCTCGTGAGACTTGCGCGGCTGGGGACGAGGCGTCGCCTAGTGCGGGAGAGCTGCTGATCCTTTCTGGCGGGCTGGCTGTTGGCGGCTCTGCTGGGCCGGGTGGGAATCCCACCTCGCCTGTGCAGAGGCCTGCCGACGACGTGGCTGCTGTCCTCTCGCCGGACGAGCAGCTGCACCTGGAGGCGTCGGACAGCGTCTCGACACAGGTGGAGGGCTCTACTTCACCGTCGCCTTCCCCTGTGCCGACGCCGCTGAGGAAGAGCGAGAGGCATGTCGTGGCCGCAGACGGTACGGCTGTGTGGGGACCCCGGACTAGCTGTCCGAAATACCCGATTATGCTTAACACAACGATCCCGTGATCAGTCTGTCGTTGCACATAATCCGAATTGGATACCAAAGTTTACATCCATTACAGTACCGAATAAAAAGTCTTACATAAATGGTCATTTAGACCAAGTTCTTACATAGGTGCCTTCAAGGGCCAAACCAAAATATCAGCGGAAGCTACGACGTAGTAGAAATCATCTCCTAACGATGACGACCCGACAGGCAGCTGACTTGTGGAGATCCTTAGTTCGCGTAGAAGTCGCCATACTCCTGCTCGGCGCAGTGCTCCTCCTCGTAGTCTGGCTAGGACAATAGCCAGGGACGAAACCAATATGAGTACATTTGAATGTACTCGCAAACTACCCCCAACATGAGTATGCACTAGCTTTATTTTAACTTACAACTTTTAATTGTTTTAAAACATCTCTATATCTTTATTGAAAAATGTAAGAAGAGTTTTATAACTATTTTTAAAAGAAATCACCATCTCATTTGTTTCTCCGAAACCCTTTCTTTTCCTGACCAAGGCTCACCATGGTCCATTTATTCCAACAACTCATACCACTCCATTTGGTGTAGTTGTGTCACACCATCACCAATTCATTTTCTTTTAAAACTTAAAAGCTTTTCCAAAAACTTGCACATGATCTTAGGACAGCTTCCCAATTGTCCATATCCGAGGACTCGGCTATTCGAATAGTTTTGACCCTCTGCAGAGGTAGCACACTTTTTATCCCACACCCATCCGGTAACTCATCGTGTCAGCCACGTCCCGCCATACAAGGTGTATGCGAAGTTGAGCCACCGACCCTAGCCTCTCCTTTGCTCATGCTAGTATAGGATCCTACCCATATGATAATTCCCACCAACACTCAGTCCGGTCCCCGTCGGCAACCCTAAGTGTGAGGACTCATATGTTTTTCCCGGCGACCACATTTATGAAGTCTTCAATCCTCCTCCTTATCTTTCCATAGAGTTTGAGCGAGGACCCAGGTCAGGGGAGTTCACAAACCATCCCCTCATGCATAACGGAGTCATCTCCGTCGATGAGGTATCCCATACTAATAAGAGCAAATTATATGACTAAGCCCCGTTCCCATATGGGGGTAAATGTGGTCGCACAGATTAAGATTGGTTGTCATAGTACTAGGATACTGTGCATTTTCATAAACATTCCCATTCTTCCATTTCTCCACTTTAACACCGACATCTCGGCATTCCATAACCACACAAGTATTTCCAAAGGAGTTTTGAATAAACAACATTGTTTTCCATCCTAAAGTTTCATAACTACTACATAGGGTGGCAAATAATTTCCATACACTTTTTGAAAAGGTTTTGTAAACCATTGGTTTTAAGAGTAAATCATTTGATCAAAGTAGATGCATATATATTTAGGTGCAAGCTCAGAGAGTAGCTTGCCTTGCTCGGCAAAGGGGACTTGATCTTGATCTTCAGGTTCAACAAACTCCCCCTCCTCGATAAATCCAGCAACGTTCTCTTCTAATCGATATACAAACAAATACAAGCAATCACTAAACTATTCAAACAACATCACAACATCACAATCCTAAATGCTCTAAATAGCCACTGGATACATCAAACAATACAACTTGATTTCAAAATAATTGAATTAGACACTATTTGTTTATGTCCAAATTATGGCAGAAACTTGTTAAACATGTTTAATTCCACAACTTGAGTTCTGTTCGTCACAAAAATACAAAATAAATTTCTATAGAAAGCTACTTATGTGAAGAAGACAACCCAACTTGATTTGGATCAAATGGAGTTACCAAACTCCCTACACATTGGTTTGAATCCAGTAGCTTAATAATGAAGTTTTGGTTACCAAATATGTTCTGTTGTTCCAAAAATTAAATCCCTTTATGGGTAAATAAAAATGGCTATGTGTGAGCTAACAAAATTGGTCCTACCCCATTTGGTTCAACCAATAAGCATATTTGTTTGTTTTAGTCCAGAAGGGTTTATCTTAAAGTCAACAATTAATATTGCTTAATTAATTCTACCAAAATTAGGGGAGCTAATACAAGGCAGTACTAAGCTAGTAAAATTGGTTTGGAATTAATTGGACTAACAGAGTACCAGAAACAAACAAGTTTAGATTTTAAACCTTCTATGGCATTTTCAATAATACTTTCAAAACCTCACCTAGAGGGCTCGGGAAGGCTCGGGGACGGTGCAGGGCGACGGCGGAGGCTCGGGGAAGTTCGTGGTGCTACTGGAGCTTGCTGGGGCGGCGTGAATCGTCGACGGCGAGCCGCTGAACTTCCACGGCCACGGCAGCGGTCTCTGGCGATGTCCTGGCGGCGTCTCTGTGCACAAAACAGAGGGGCAAAAGGCTCGGGTGAGTGCGGGGAGTACGGGGATCAAGGTGGTGTGGTCAGTGGAGGAAGGGGAGCAGTAGCACGGCACGGCCGTGTCGGCGTCCACCTTCGGATGCGGCGGAGCGTCGAGGAAGCTCACGGGCAGCTGGAGCTTCGAGGGCGTGGCTCCGCCCTCCTGGCGGTGCACTGAGGAGTGGAGAGAGTGAGAGGGGTCGGGTGGAGTGGAGGGAGTGCACGGTGCGGGTGGGGTATTTATCGGCCGAGGTCGGTCCATGGTGGGTCGGGTGCAGGAGAGCTCCAGAGGGGCGGAGAGGCCGGCGCGCGGTGTCTGGGGGGTCCGGGATGGAGCTAGGGCTCGCGGCGTAGAGGATCGCGTGGCGAGGTGCGCGAGCTGGGCCAATTTGGCCGGTCGCCGTCCAACTCCTCCGCGGCGTGCATCGGGGGACAACGGCGTTAAGGCGAGGGGAGAGGGTCTCCTCTGCCCGCAGAGGGTGCAGAGGCACGGGGGCGAGGGAGAACGCGGCAAGGGGGCCCTGGGGGGCCTGGGAGCGGCGACGACGGCATGGCGACGGCGACGCACACACAGTGAGCTAGGGGAGGTAGACGATGACGGTTTTGCAAAAACCCCCTGGCTCCTGTGCACTGCTTGTTCCCTTCTTCTTTCTCTTATTTACTTTTTAGTCCTTCTGTTTAATTGCAGTAGCATTTCTTGATTTTATTTGAGGCACTAAATCAATTTATAAAAATTTGGCAAAATTTGTGGGCCTTCCCATAAGGTGCAGAAGCTCCACAAAAATTGGCATAAAATAATAAAATGTTTTGAAACATTTTCTTTTATAGTGTTTTAATTATGCATTTTAATTTTTTTACTTTGTTTACTTTTGAATTTTTAAAACTAATTTGAAAATACTATTTGAGAGAGATAAGTAGTAAGAATGAAATGGGAGGGTTTGCAATACCACTCCACTAAATTTTGTTGGAAACAAAATGAGATCCTCACTTGGAGAATTTGTGTGGCACTTGCCACATTTATTTTTCTTGTTTTGCTTTTAATTTATTCCTCTTCTTTTCTTTATGTTCTCAAATAGAGCAAGCAACACACAACAAGAGGAAATAAGCAACACAAGCAAGAATGAGATCAACACATATAATTTAACAAAAGTTTTTGTTGGCTCCCATTTTTGGAATTAATAATACTTGTTAATAATTTTGGGATGTTACAATCCTTCCCTCCTTAAAATAAATCTCGTCCCGAGATTTGCTAGGCTTAGGTACTAAAGAGGCCTGGGAATTCGCTCCTAAGATAATCTTCACGTTCCCAAGTTGCTTCTTCTTCAGAGTGGTTAGTCCACTGGACTTTGTAAAACTTGATCGCACGTCTTCGGGTAACACGAACATCTTCTTCGAGAATCTTGAGGGGTCTCTCGCGATAAGTCAAATCTTGGTTCAGGTCGATGGAGAGGTGGTCGATGTTTTTGAAAACATCAGGCTGGTCAGGAACTTCAAGACACTTCCGGAGCAAGGAAATGTGGAAGACATCATGATAATCTCCTAACTCCGGTGGCAATTCCAGCTGATAGGATACTTCTCCTCGACGAGCGATGATCTTGAAGGGTCCAATATACCTTGGCGCTAACTTTCCCTTGACATGGAAACGTTGCATTCCTTTGAGGGGTGTCACTCGGAGATAAACATAATCTCCAATACTGAAAGTGAGGTCACGGCGCTTGGTGTCAGCGTAACTCTTCTGACGGGATTGGGCAGTTTTGAGGCGCTCACGAATAAGCTGAACTTGCTCTTCAGCTTCACGGAGGGTATCTGGACCGAACAATTTGCTTTCTCCGGTATCAGACCAATTCAGGGGTGTACGACACTTCTTGCCGTAAAGGGCTTCAAAAGGGGCCATTTGCAGACTGGACTGATAACTATTGTTGTACGAGAACTCTGCAAACGGAAGACAATCTTCCCACTTGGAACCATAGGATAGAACACATGCGAAGCATGTCCTCCAATATCTGGTTCACTCGTCAGTTTGGCCATCGGTCTGGGGATGATAAGCTGTGCTAAATGCTAACTTGGTTCCGAGGGCTTCATGAAGGGATTTCCAGAATCTTGAGGTGAATTGCGTACCTCTATCAGATACAATCTTCTTAGGCACACCATGCAGGCTTACTATTCTGGAAATATACAAGTCTGCTAACTGAGCTCCGTATAAGTGGTCTTGACAGGTACAAAATGAGCAACCTTGGTCAATCGATCAACGATGACCCAGATTGAATCATGGCCTCGGTTGGATCTTGGAAGTCCGGTAATAAAATCCATTCCAATCTCATCCCACTTCCACTCGGGAACTTTCAAAGGTTGAAGCAATCCAGCGGGCCGCTGATGTTCAGCCTTGACTCGCTGACAGATGTCACATTTGGCTACAAAAGAACCAATCTCTCGCTTCATTCCATGCCACCAAAATCTTTCTCGAAGGTCTTGGTACATCTTGGTTCCGCCGGGGTGGATTGAATAAGGGGTCTCATGGGCTTCCTTCAGGATTAACTCCTTAAGTTCCGTGACATTGGGCACACAGATACGATCATTGAATTTCAGCACTCCTTCAGCATCTCGGTAAAACCGGGTGCTTTGCTGAGGGAGATCTTCTTCCTAATTCCTTCAATGCTTTCATGACCTTTTTGGGCTTCTTTGATTTGATCCATCAGGGTTGGGGCTAACTCCAAATTGGCGAGATATCCATGGCTAACAAGTTCTAGTCCAAAATTTTCGAACTCTTTGAACAAGGCTGGTTGTTCGGCTTGGATTAAGGCATTCAGGGTACAGGGTTTGCGACTAAGGGCATCGGCAACTACATTAGCCTTTCCGGGGTGATAGTGGATTCCAATATCATAATCCTTGATTAATTCCATCCATCTCCTCTGTCGCAGGTTCAACTCCTTCTGGGTGAAAATATACTTCAGGCTCTTATGATCCGTATAGATCTCACAGCGATGTCCCGCAAGGTAGGGACGCCACTTTTTAAGAGCAAGGACCACAGCAGCTAATTCCAGGTCATGGGTTGGGTAATTCTCTTCATGCGGTCGCAACTGCCGGGACAGGTACGACACAACTTTGCCTTCTTGCATCAGAACGCAACCAAGTCCGAGGCGTGATGCATCGCAATACACGTCGAAACTCTGGGTGACGTCTGGCATAACCAGGATTGGGGTGGAGGTTAGTCTCTTCTTCAACTCTTGGAAACTATCTTCGCACTTCTGAGTCCATTCAAATTTCTTGTCCTTCTTCAACAGTTGGGTCAAGGCTTGGCTATACTGGAAAATCCTCAACGAACTTGCGGTAATAACCGGCGAGTCCGAGAAAGCTTCGGATTTCAGTCACACTGGTCGGGGATAACCAGTCAATAATGGCTTGGATCTTCTCTGGGTCAACAGAAATTCCTCCAGCAGATACTATATGTCCGAGAAACGCCACTTCATTGAGCCAAAACTCACACTTGCTAAGCTTGGCATACAGCTGGTGCTCTCGGAGGGTCTCCAAAACTAGACGCAGGTGTTCAGCATGCTCTTCTTCGGTTTGGAATAAATAAGGATGTCATCAAGGAATACTACCACGAACTTGTCGAGGTACTCCATGAAAATCTTGTTCATGAGATTCATGAAATAGGCTGGGGCATTGGTCAGACCAAAGGACATCACCGTGTATTCAAACAAACCGTAACGGGTGGTGAAGGCGGTCTTGGGAATGTCTGTCTCTCTGATCTTCAACTGATGGTAACCTGTCCGAAGATCGATCTTTGAAAAGACTCGGGCTCCGTTCATCTGATCGAACAGATCCTCGATCTTGGGAAGGGGATACTTGTTTTTAATGGTCACGTCATTTAGCCTGCGATAATCCACACACAGTCGTGTGGTACCGTCTCTCTTGTCCACAAAAATAATAGGTGATCCCCAGGGTGAAGCACTTGGACGAACAAGTCCTTTGCTAAGCATATCTGCCAACTGCTTCTTCAACTCAACCAGTTCTTCCGGATTCATCCGATAAGGCTTTGGGATATTGGGGCTGTTCCTGGGATAAGCTCAATTATGAACTCAATTTCCCGGTCTGGCGGCATACCAGGTAATTCCTCAGGAAAAACATCTCGGAATAGGTGAACAACACGGATCTCATCTAGGTGGGTCGAGCTATGCCTCGTGGCAGCCTGGTTGGGGGTGATTGGGTTCAGACACAAACTCCACTTCTACTTCTTTGTCGGTGGTGATGGATACAGCTCTTCTGGCACAGTCTATTCGACCATGGTACTTGGCTAGCCAATTCATACCGAGTATGACATCTATGCCTTGGGTTCCTAAAACAATTAGGTCGGCTGCAAATTTTCGCCTGAAATCTCTATGGCAGTATTTGGACAAAATCTCTTGGTTTCTAGGGTGGAACCAGGGATTTGTATACTCAAGGTTTTAGTTAGGAAGCCTTCTACTAAACCTCCCTTAGCAACAAACTCCTCGGTAACAAACGAATGTGTTGCACCAGAATCAAACAGAACAGTTGCAGGTACTGAGTTGACAAGGAACGTACCCAGCACGACATCCGGCGCATCTTGAGCTTCTTCAGCATTGATGTGGTGCAGACGACCCTTGACAACAGCAGCATTTCCGCGGGGTGCGGCATTCTTGCCATTACCATTTCCATTGCGGCCTTGACCATTGTTCGGTGCATTGGGGCGCTGAACATTCCTCTTGGGATTGGGGCATTCCTTGGAGTAGTGACCTTTGTTGCCACATTCAAAGCAGACAACATTGGCATTGGGGTTGAAGTTGTTGAAGTTTCCTCTGGGACGGTTATTGTCATTGGGGCGGTTGAAGTTGTTTGGGCGGTTAGGGAAATTGGGGCGTGGAGCTTGGGGTGGTCGATAGGCAGGTTTGGGGTTTTGCTGAAAGATACGAGGCTTCTGACTGCTCGAACCTTCCTGAGCATTCATCCTCCTCTTGCGACCTTCATACATAGACTTGCGCTTGGTCTCCAGCTGGATGGCTTTGTCCACAAGTGACTCCAGATCACGGAAGTCATGGACAACCAAAGCACACTGCAGTTCATCATGCAGCCCATTCAGGAAACGTTCCATCTTCTTCTCCTCCTTGTCGGTGTCCTCGGGAGCATACCGAGATAAGTCGGTAAACTCATCAAGATAGCCGACTACATCTCTACTTCCCTGCCTCAGCTTGCGGAATTCATCCCTCTTCCTATCAATGAGTCCACCAGAAATGTGCTTCCTGCGAAACTTCTCCTTGAACTCAGCCCAGTTGATGACGTGGTCAGCCTGCTGGAGAGCTTTGGTAGCTTCCCACCAAGCTCGTGCAGGTCCAGCAAGATAGTGGGTTGCATACAGCACCTTTTCATTGTCTCCTACAGCAGCAACTTGCAGATTGTTCCCAATGGTAAGAAGCCAATCATCGGCTTCCAGTGGGTGAAGTCCCCTGGAGAAGGTAGGCGGGTTGGTTTTCTGGAAATCGCCTAAGGTGGATCGCGGGTTCTCATTGCCATTGCCATTACCACCATTGTTGTTGTTGTTGTTGTTGTTGTTGTTGTAAGCGGCTGCGAGTTGTTGCAGGGCAGTGAGATGAGCCTGGCGCTCCTGCCGGGCATTTTCACGTTCCTCCATGATAAGCGCGAGAAGTTGAGCGGGGGTTGGGTCTGGTGGTGGTGGTGCTGATCCTGATCCTCCCGTATTGTCGCGACGGGGCGGCATCCTGAAGCACACCGGGTATAAGAGGCAAGGCAGAAAAGTTCGACTAAGGGAAAGACGATTTCGCAAGTGGTTGTTTAATTTAAGGATTATATGAAAATATTTCACACAGATTTAAACAAGACAAACATACTTATATTTCACAAACAACACATCAAGGAGTTCACACAACTTCAAGCTTACAACTCAAGCTTACAACATCACCTTACATCTAAGACACATAGCATCTGGTTTCCAAAAGAACCACTACTCCGACTCGACTAGCGATAGGGGTCAACCTAATCCTGCGGTAGTGATCAAGTCACTCGCCTACTGAGGTGGAACCTCCAGCTCTAACACGTCAGCATCTGACTGGTAGGCTGGCTCCTCGGGATCCTCCTCCTCGTCCTCGAGAACTGCCTCGAGTGGCTCCTCCTCCTCGTCAACTAACTCCTCCTCATCATCCTCCTCCTCACAGTCCATCTCCTCCTCAAAGTCATCATCGTCACTGAGGAAAGCGTTGTTCTCCTTGCGGAGATCCTCGCCCTCCTCCTCCATCTCGTCAGTATGGTGCTCTAGATCCTCGATCAGCTGGTCCTGCTCGCCACCTTCTTGCGGAGCTTCACGATGGTCCTCCTCAGCTGGGCCCTCTTTCCGAGAAGAGCGACCTTATCCTCCAGCAGCTTCTCCTCATTCTCGCGAAGCTCAACGAGCGACTCGCGGTCAAAGCGAAGCTGAATCCTAGTGCGCATCAGATCATCCTGGGTGTGCTGAAGTAAGAGCTCCATGTCCATGATGTAGCTCCCAAACATCGGGTGGCAAGGGGAAGGAGTAGGGTGTCCGTCGCAGTTGCGCCTCCCGTAGAACCGGAAACGGGAGTCTACTAACTCCGCCTTGTGCTCCTCACAAAGTCGGGCTATCATCCTCTGTGTAGCAGTACAGAGACCGTCAACCCAGGTGGCCTCCTTGGTGGTGAAGACGAGCGTCCTGGAACTGGGAGACTTGATGTTCCGGCGAACTGACGACCTGATGAGCCAGCTCAGCCTTCCGACACCGTGAACATCAATCTGGGCTCCCTCAAACTCTGGAGCGGGGCGACCTAGCAGCTTGCTCAACTCGAACAAGTCATTCTCGAACGTCAGCTTGCTATCCTTCTCCAGCTGAACGAACTCGGTCCAGTGGAGTGCCATCTACAAATTTTTAAGCAAAATTTTAAGTTAGTGGGATGATAAGTGCACAAAATTTTAAGGATACTAAGGAAATTGTAATGTTTAATGAGAATAAATTTTTGCATAAGTAAGAGGATTGGAGATAAGCGGTTTTCAAAAATACTTCACTCCTTTCTTTTAGAAATTACTCTTTTTGATAACACTTGTTTGACGACCATGCTAACTAAGGTTTCCTAAAGTCAGGATGGCTCTGATACCAAGTCTGTGGGGACCCCGGACTAGCTGTCCGAAATACCCGATTATGCTTAACACAACGATCCCGTGATCAGTCTGTCGTTGCACATAATCCGAATTGGATACCAAAGTTTACATCCATTACAGTACCGAATAAAAAGTCTTACATAAATGGTCATTTAGACCAAGTTCTTACATAGGTGCCTTCAAGGGCCAAACCAAAATATCAGCGGAAGCTACGGCGTAGTAGACATCATTCTAACGATGACGACCCGACAGGCAGCTGACTTGTGGAGATCCTTAGTTCGCGTAGAAGTCGCCATACTCCTGCTCGGCGTAGTGCTCCTCCTCGTAGTCTGGCTAGGACAATAGCCAGGGACGAAACCAATATGAGTACATTTGAATGTACTCGCAAACTACCCCAACATGAGTATGCACTAGCTTTATTTTAACTTACACTTTTAATTGTTTTAAAACATCTCTATATCTTTATTGAAAAAGGTAAGAAGAGTTTTATAACTATTTTTAAAAGAAATCACCATCTCATTTGTTTCTCCAAACCCTTTCTTTTCCGGACCAAGGCTCACCATGGTCCAATTAGTCCAACAACTCATACCACTCCATTTGGTATAGTTATATCACCATCACCAATTCATTTTCTTTTAAACTTAAAAGCTTTTCCAAAAATTTGCACATGATCTTAGGACAGCCTCCCAATTGTCCATATCCGGGGACCCGGCTATTCGAATAGTTTTGACCCTCTGCAGAGGTAGCACGCTTTTTATCCCACACCCATCCGGTAACTCATCGTGTCAGCCACGTCCCGCCATACAAGGTGTATGCGAAGTTGAGCCACCGACCCTAGCCTCTCCTTTGCTCATGCTAGTATAGGATCCTACCCATATGATAATTCCCACCAACACTCAGTCCGGTCCCCGTCGGCAACCCTAAGTGTGAGGACTCATATGTTTTTCCCGGCGACCACATTTATGAAGTCTTCAATCCTCCTCCTTATCTTTCCATAGAGTTTGAGCGAGGACCCAGGTCAGGGGAGTTCACAAACCATCCCCTCATGCATAACGGAGTCATCTCCGTCGATGAGGTATCCCATACTAATAAGAGCAAATTATATGACTAAGCCCCGTTCCCATATGGGGGTAAGTGTGGTCGCACAGATTAAGATTGGTTGTCATAGTACTAGGATACTGTGCATTTTTCATAAACATTCCCATTTTTCCATTTCTCCACTTTAACACCGACATCTCGGCATTCCATAACCACACAAGTATTTCCAAAGGAGTTTGAATAAACAACATTGTTTTCCATCCTAAAGTTTCATAACTACTACATAGGGTGGCAAAATAATTTCCATACACTTTTGGAAAAGGTTTTGTAAACCATTGGTTTTAAGAGTAAATCATTTGATCAAAGTAGATGCATATATATTTAGGTGCAAGCTCAGAGAGTAGCTTGCCTTGCTCGGCAAAGGGGACTTGATCTTGATCTTCTGGTTCAACAAATTCCCCCTCCTCGATATCCGGCAACGTTCTCGTCTAATCGATAAACAAACAAATACAAGCAATCACTAAAACTACTCAAACAACATCACATCACATCACAATCCTAAATGCTCTAAATAGCCACTGGATACAACAAACAATACAATTTAATTTCAAAACAATTGAATTAAACATTAATTGTTTAAGTCCAAATTATGGCAGAAACTTGTTAAACATGTTTAATTCACAACTTGAGTTCTGTTGGTCACAAAAATACAAACTAAATTTCTATAGAAAGCTACTGATGTGTAGAAGACAACCCAATTTGAATTGGATCATTTGGAGTTACCAAACTCCCTACACATTGGTTTGAATCCAGTAGCTTAATAATCAAGTTTTGGTTACCAAATATGTTCTGTTGTTCCAAAAATTAAATCCTTTTAGGGGTAAGTAAACATGCTATATGTGAGCTAACAAAATTGGTCCTAACTCATTTGGATCAACCAATAAACATATTTGTTTGTTTTTGTCCAGAAGGGTTTATCTTAAAGTCAACAATTAATATTGCTTAAATAATTCTACCAAAATTAGGGGAGCTAATACAAGGCAGTACTAAGCTAGCAAAATTGGTTTGGAATTATTTGGACTAACAGAGTATCAGAAACAAACAAGTTTAGATTTTGAACCTTCTGTGGCATTTTCAATAATTCTTTTTAACTATTTATTTAAATGACATGAGACCAATTGGGTTGGTTAAACAATTTCATAAGCTTTCCAGAACAATTGAGTTTGATTTATTTGGATTCCTAAATCTCAAGTTATTGATTTTACAAATTGGGTCCAGTACTGATATTCTTCTGAAATTAAAATAGAAAATGTGTTCAGTGTGGATAATGTTTAAATGTATGACATGGGGGACCCACTGGTCAGCGGCACAGCGCACGCAGGGAAATTAATAAAACCCTGACGAGCGGGGCCCGCTCGTCAGTCTCTCTCTCTCTCTTTCTTTTCTATCCGAAACGGTAAGCTACCGTTGGATGGAGATCCAACGGTCCGCGACGAATCCATCGGCGACGACCATTTTGGGCGGCGCCGTGGCTCCGGCGACGGCGAGGTTGGGCAAAACCTCACCTAGAGGGCTCGGGAAGGCTCGGGGACGGTGCAGGGCGACGGCGGAGGCTCGGGGAAGTTCGTGGTGCGACTGGAGCTTGCTGGGGCGGCGTGAATCGTCGACGGCGAGCCGCTGAACTTCCACGGCCACGGCAGCGGTCTCTGGCGGTGTCCTGGCGGCGTCTCTGTGCACAAAACAGAGGGGCAAAAGGCTCGGGTGAGTGCGGGGAGTACGGGGATCAAGGTGGTGTGGTCAGTGGAGGAAGGGGAGCAGTAGCACGGCACGGCCGTGTCGGCGTCCACCTTCGGATGCGGCGGAGCGTCGAGGAAGCTCACGGGCAGCTGGAGCTTCGAGGGCGTGGCTCCGCCCTCCTGGCGGTGCACTGAGGAGTGGAGAGAGTGAGAGGGGTCGGGGTCGGGGTGGAGTGGAGGGAGTGCACGGTGCGGGTGGGGTATTTATCGGCCGAGGTCGGTCCATGGTGGGTCGGGTGCAGGAGAGCTCCAGAGGGGCGGAGAGGCCGGCGCGCGGTGTCTGGGGGGTCCGGGATGGAGCTAGGGCTCGCGGCGTAGAGGATCGCGTGGCGAGGTGCAGCGAGCTGGGCCAATTTGGCCGGTCGCCGTCCAACTCCTCCGCGGCGTGCATCGGGGGACAACGGCGTTAAGGCGAGGGGAGAGGCTCTCCTCTGCCCGCAGAGGGTGCAGAGGCACGGGGGCGAGGGTGAACGCGAGCAGGGGGCCCTGGGGGGCCTGGGAGCGGCGACGACGGCCATGGCGACGGCGACACGCACGCACACAGTGAGCTAGGGGAGGTAGACGATGACGGTTTTGCAAAAACCCCCTGGCTCCTGTGCACTGCTTGTTCCCTTCTTCTTTCTCTTATTTACTTTTTAGTCCTTCTGTTTAATTGCAGTAGCTTCTTGATTTTATTTGAGGCACTAAATCAATTTATAAAAATTTGTCAAAATTTGTGGGGCCTTCCCATAATGTACAGAAGCTCCACAAAAATTGGCATAAAATAATAAAATGTTTTGAAACATTTTCTTTAATGTTTTAATTATGTATTTTAATTTTATTTCAATTGTTTACTTTTGAATTTTTAAAGTAGTTGTAAAATATGATTTGAGAGAGATAAGTAGTAAGGATGAAATGGGAGGGTTTGCAATACCACTCCACTAGATTTTGTTGGAAACAAAATGAGATCCTCACTTGGAGAATTTGTGTGGCACTTGCCACATTTATTTTTCTTGTTTTGCTTTTAATTTATTCCTCTTCTTTTCTTTATGTTCTCAAATCACCTTTATCGATATTTTAGGCTGGAGAACATGTTCAATAGAAAATCATGCATTTAGAGCAGTTCAGCATAACCAAATATGAATTCAACCGGCAAACAGTTTAAATTTATTTATTTCGTCTCGTATTATCATAACATGCGAATTGCACTTTCAGCTTTGTCCTGAGCCGTTTTGGTTAGTGGGGTGGGCTGCCGGCACGGCGACGCTCTTGGATGGCTTTGGGCGGAGCATGGAGATCGGAAGGCCGACGGCGGAGATTGGAGGAATTACCTGGCGTGATTATAGGAGCGACGCCTGCCAGACAAATCAAGCTGGGTCTTGCAGGCATCGCAGACTCTGCAGGAAGCCCACTCCACCTCTGTATGCGTATGTGATTCTTCCATGGCTTCAGTTCCTGTACCGTGATCTCATCGGATGTACACACATTTAATCAAAGCCGGCAAGGTCTCCGCCTGCCCCGCCGCCCTTCTCTCCAGTCTCCATCCTCCTCCTCGAGCTGCACCCATCTAGCATCTTCTCTTCGGTCTGCCTCGTGCGTGACGCCTCCCGCACGCGAGACAAGCACCACTTGCAGACAGCGCCGTCCTGCTCTTGGTCGTGGCCGCTGGGGCGGCGCGAGGGCCCGGAAAAGTCAGCGCGGTCACCTGCGGGGCGCTACCACGCTAGGACCCGGACGCGGGCGCGGCGTGACGACCGTGAAGTCGTGGCGGTTCGGGGGCGCGGCCGTGCCCCGATGCGCCGGCGACGCTCTGGCACTCCATGGCGGGACAACGGCAAGCGCTGCGGTTGTCCGCGACGTTCGTGAACGCGGAGGCCGGAGGCCATGGTACTCCGTGTAGAGACGGCGGCTAGGCGCAACGATGGCGTGTACGAGGCCGAGGCAGCTGTCGCGGGCGGCAACACCCGCCGTGAGGGTGGTTCATCCGCTGCTCCCGCGTGGGCGCCGCTGTGGCGCTTGTCCGCGTCTGATGGTGAGTGCCACAACGGGGCGCACGCTTGGCGGCAGGCGAGCACTGGCAGAGCAAATTGAATCGGAGGCAAGTGTGGGTGATCTCGATTCGGTGAAGCCGGAGGAGGTCGTGGGTGGGACAGAGGAGAACAGAGGAGACGGGGGCGGACGGTAGTCGCCGCGTGGTGCTTTTTTTATGATTTACGGTGGCAATGTGGTAATTATGACGAAACTGAAAAGTTTTTAAAACGATCTGGATCATTGCTCTCATTGCTCAATACGAACGGATCAGATTTAATGTATCAACACAGCACAACACAAGTTTGCTCTTTTAATAGTAGTATAGATGCAGACACACTGACGCAGGGAGGCTTTATAGCTGAGGCATGCATTAGATTCAGCAAAGGAAAAATACAGAGGAGAGACGAGCAGGAGCTATTGGCGGGAATAGTAGAAGCATGCGAGGAAAGGGGTTCTTGTCGGGGGGTTACCCCCGGGTAGGGTAATGATGAGGTAAAGACATGTAAGGTTAAGGCAGTAAGCTGTCCGAGGTGACGATTGAGCAAGGACGCAGGAGGCGTCATCCGACGTAAGGTGTACGTCCGAGGTATACTTTCCGAGGTATATCCTCCGAGGTATCAACCTCGGGGCAGTCAGCTAGCTACCACAGGAATAAGATATTCTCTACCGAGGTATGTGATCAGGAGTGTTATCCGAGGTTGGCAGCAAGGATCGAGGCATGTCAGAGAGGTCACGGGTGCCGCAGAGCTCGTAGCCCGAGGCTTCAGAGGACGGCGAGGTCCGTCCACGGGATTCCCGGAAGCTCGGGGGCCTAGGAGCTGACTTGGCCATTTCGGGAAAGGTCTACAGGCTAGACCTCGGCAGGCTACTGAAGTATGACCCGAAGAGGAAAGCTAGGCCTGGCTGGCCTGACAGTCCGGCCGTTGGGCTGGCAGGAGGCAGAGCCTTGTCTTCTACCTTTTGGCCATGCCATTGTCAGTTGTAGGCAGGGGTAAAAATGTACTTCGGCCTGTGTATATATGCGGCTTCTCTACCTCCGGAGAAGGAAACGGACAAACCCTAGCTCATTTCCCCCTTCGTAGTTTCACCTTCTACCTCCAGCTCTCACTTTGGTAGCATCATACAGCTCGAGGAGCACCTTGTACCCGAGAACCACACTAATATATTGAGAGAGGCAAGGCAGGAGTAGGGGTTTTACTTCCTCACGAAGGCCCCGAACCTGGGTACATCGTGGTGTCTTTTGTGTTCTTGGCTTTCTTGGTTTCTTGTCCATGTTCTTGTGGTTTCTTGCATGTTCTTGCTTGTGCACGTCTTGAGTGCATAAACCCTCCCCGGATTCCCCAACGACCGTTCGGCCCCAACTAAGCCATACCCATGGCATCTGCCGTGATCCCACCACGACAGTTCTCCTTGTGCCAATTGTCGTTTCGGATACGACATGCTCTTATCTTCATGCTCTGGACATGTTTGGGGGGCTGCTATTTCATGGTCACGCGTAGTTCCGACAAACAACATGTGTTTTCTTGTCAAAATGGAGGGAGGAGAGGAGGACCACATATTTCCGCCACCTGAGAGGATGGGGAATGGAGCACCGCCAAACAGGAGGGTGAAGAGAGCTCCATCACCAACTCCATCTACCCGGGCGGCGCTCCTACGCCATCTTGCCACCCCCATCTTGCCAAAATCAGCTTCTCCGTCGGTCCTCCACCGTCCTAGACCATCCCTCTCTACTCCCCTCGTCTCCAGCTCGAGTGGCCCATCTATGAAGTCTAAGTCCGACGATCCCACACCCCTACCTCTAAGTTTTTTTCCGACTGTACGCTGAGGCCTGTGCGGCCAGCCGTGTCGGCCCCATCTTCGGCTCGGTCACGACTTGTCGAAACCTTCTCCGCCACAGCCAGCCGCGATGTTGCTGGTTCTAGCTCGAGGTACATGTGAGGAGGGGATGGACCATTCCGTCGCGCCTGCTCGAGTGGTGGATGAAGTGGCGTGGTACATGAGATGGAGGAGGGAATCGAAAGCATGTCTACAGCCCACATATCCTTCCTTTAGTAGACGACAGGGTGCTATGTTTGCAAATTTCGGAAATAGGGTATATAACATGAGTCACATGACTGTGGCTTCCATAAAAAACTATTTTTACTGGGAAAAAAAATCTTATGTACCAAGGACTGAAATTACTTGGGCTGGCCCAACTGGAACTGGATCAGGAGACGGGCTCGATATTCCGATCCAAACTCGACTCCGGAGTCCGATCGAGATGGACAATGTTGGGCTCCTCTCCCGCCTCTGCCTCTATAAAGGCAACAACACCACCTCCCCGGCCTCCCACAAATCGAGAGCTAGGGTGCCAAATCGAGGAGCGAGTCTAGTCACGGGAGATCGATCAAGCAATGGCGGCAGAGGAGGCGGTGGCCGGAAGGAAGACAGAGAAGGCTGCCGATGCGGCAGAGGAATAGAAGCCTGCTGCCGACGACGAGACGATCTATGTCATGTCACAGGAGCAGGTCGACTATATCCTCTCCTGGGAGACGGTGGAGGATAAGTTTCCCAGGTTTGACGATGACTCCGACGCCTGGAAGGCTGGAACAAAGCACGCGACTTCTTCCGCGAGGCCGAGCTGGAGCGCATGCAGTACCAGCAGAAGGTCTGTGAAGAGTACGAGACCTATGGCTACGTCAGAGTCGAGTACGACCAAGACAAAGAGAAGAGAATGTCCCAGACGCACCAGGCTGCTTGCCTCAAAGCGTTTGGCCCCGACTTCAATCTGGAGTGCTCCGACTCCGAGGATGAAGCGCCCTGCCTAGCTCGTGAGGATGCATAGCTGTTGCCGCTATGTATACATAGATCCGTCAATACTGCTTGCACTAGTAGAAACAGAGGCATTGGTGCGCCCCTTTAGTACCGGTTGCAACAAAAACCGGTACTAAAGGGGGCATTAGCACCGGTTGTGCTTCGGCGCCAGCAAGGGCCCCGCGGCGAGGACCTTTAGTACCGGTTGGTATTAACAACCGGTACTAAAAGACACCTTTTAGTACCGGTTGTTAATATCAACCGGTACTAAAGGGGTGCAGGCCCGCAGGCCGCGGTCAGTGGCCCCACGGCAGGCCCTTTAGTACCGGTTGCTAACTAAAACCGATACTAAAGGTCCTGCCTATATCTTCCACCCGAGCCAGCTCCATTTTGGAGCAACTCGACCCCAACTCCATTTTTCCTCTCTCCCAAGCTCTCCCAAGCTCTAGTTCACCCATTTTTTCTCCAACATTTGTCAAGATTGGTGGCACCCTATACAAGGGTTAGCAACTTCTTCATCTTCTCTTCCGGCTTTTCAAGTTTAGCTCATTTTCGTGCAAGTTTAGCAAGTTTGATTTTGGTTGTGCTTGCAAGGTGTTTGATGAAATGCCTAAGTTAGGGATTTCATTTGTTTTATATGCATTTTGAGCTCAAATTGAAGTATAATTTATGGTTTTATATAGTGTCGTCCCGTCCCCTGATCCTCACCGCCGTCGATCGCCGCGCCGCTCCGTCGCCGACACCACCTCGGTGAGCCTCTTTTTTTATCTTTTATAAAAAAATGTTAATTATATGATTTAAATGCATAATTATTTATTGTATAATTTTCTTATGTTTATATATATATATAGTGTCATGGTTTTGATATCCGTCCCCGTCGGCCCTCGTTCTGTCTATGATTCGGATGTGGTATATCTTTTTAACTATTTGTTTTGTTTCGTGTTTATAACAATCATGCCGACAAACTTGACGTAGATATATTTTTATTTAGGAGGTAGTTGAACCGGAATTTCCGGTTGACCCTATTGTCGAGTATTTAAAAAAAGAAAACGACGAATTGAGAGCAAAATTGAAGATAAGTGAAGATCTTCGTCTCCAATGCCTAGACGAGAAGATGGAATTGGGCTTGAAGATTGCCGACATCGATGATGCTCACGGGCTCGAGCTTGCCGACGTCGTCGCTACTTACGAGAGGAAGATGGATGCAATGCGCGTGAAGCTTAAAAAGATTAGAAAATATGTCATTAGTCAAGAGGCTTGGTATCATTATGCTGTTGGTTCAATAGTTACCTTGGTTGCGATTCTGATCGCATTTGTTGTTGGATTTAAATTCTTTAGATAGTTGTATGTTAGTTTCGATTGATGTATGTTTCGTGAGAACTATGTATTACATTTGAGCACTACTCTACTTTGGTTTTAATGTGATGAACTTGTATTAATTAATTTGGTCACGTATCTCTATTCATTATTTAGCTCGTGTAATGGTGTTTGATGTATTTATGTAATGCAGATGAGCCGAGAATGGATGTACGGTGATCGACGCTTACCCGAGTTTATTGATGGCATGCATCGTTTTCTCAATGTGGTTAAGTTAAACAAGCTGAAGAATGGTTTTATGATTTGTCCATGTGATGAATGTCGGAACAATAGGAATTACCTGAGCGTAAGAACCATACACTCCCACTTGTTGCGACAAGGCTTCATGCCCAATTATTTTTGTTGGACCGAGCACGGAGAAAGAGGGGTTATAATGGAAAACCTGAAGAAGAGGATGATGACAACTATCCCGTGTTCTCTGATGAACACGGTGATACTACAATGGGGGAAGAGCATGAGGTCATTGTTGATCAGTCCGACGATGATGATCTTCGTCAGGTCATTCGTGATGAACAGATGAACTGCGTAACTGAAAACGAGTGGTCGAATCTGGAGCGCATGTTAGAGGATCACAAAAAACCGTTGTACCCAAATTGTGAAGATGGCCAGAAAAAGCTAGGTACCACCCTGGAATTGCTGCAGTGGAAGGCAAAGAATGGAATATCTGACAAGGCATTTCAAGAGTTGCTACAAATATTTAAGAAGAATCTTCGAGGAATAATGAAATGCCCCACAACATGTACGAAGCAAAGAAGATTGTCTGCCCTCTAGGATTAGAGGTGCAGAAAATACATGCATGCATCAATGACTGCATCCTCTACCGCGGTGAGAAGTACGAGAATTTGAATGCATGCCCGATATGCGGTGCATTGCGGTATAAGATCGCGCGAGATGACCCAGGTGATGTTGAGGGCGAGCCAAGCCCCAGGAAGAGGGTTCCCGCGAAGGTGATGTGGTATGCTCCTATAATACCATGGTTGAAACGTTTGTTCCGAAACAAAGAGCATGCCAAGTTGTTGCGATGGCACAAGGAAGACCGTAAGGAAGACGAGATGCTCAGACACCCCGCTGATGGGTCTCAGTGGAGAAAAATCGACAGTGCGTTTGGGGATTTTGCAGCTGACGCAAGGAACTTAAGGTTTGGGCTAAGTACAGATGGCTTGAATCCGTTTGGGGAGCAGAGCAGCAGTCATAGCACCTGGCCCGTGACTCTATGTATCTATAACCTTCCCCGTTGGTTGTGCATGAAGCAAAAGTATATTATGATGCCAGTGCTTATCCAAGGACCGAAGCAACCCGGCAACGACATTGATGTGTATCTGAGGCCATTAGTTGACGAACTTTTACAGTTGTGGTCTGACGAAGGTGTACGTGTGTGGGATGACTACAAACAAGAGGAATTTCCCCTACGAGCGTTGCTGTTTGTAACCATCAATGATTGGCCTGCTCTTAGTAACATTTCAGGACAGTCGAACAAGGGATACAATGCATGCACACACTGTTTAGATAAGACTAACAGTGCATATATAGGTAACAAGATTGTGTACATGGGGCATCGTCAGTTTCTTCCAACCAGGCATCACGTAAGAAACGGAGGCAAGCACTTCAAAGGTTTGGCAGATATCCGGACGAAGCCTACACGCCGTGATGGTGATGTTGTATATGGCATGGTCAAGGATTTGAAAGTAATATTTGGAAAGGGTCCTGGCAGTCTAAATGTTCCGAAAGACGCAAACAAGCGCGTACCTGTGGGGACCCCGGACTAGCTGTCCGAAATACCCGATTATGCTTAACACAACGATCCCTTGATCAGTCTGTCGTTGCACATAATCCGAATTGGATACCAAAGTTTACATCCATTACAGTACCGAATAGAAAGTCTTACATAAATGGTCATTTAGACCAAGTCCTTACATAGGTGCCTTCATGGGCCAAACCAAAATATCAGCGGAAGCTACGGCGTAGTAGACGTCAGATTCTAATGACGACAACCCGACAGGCAGCTGACTTGTGGAGATCCTTAGTTGGCGTAGAAGTCGCCATATTCCTGCTCGGCGTAGTGTTCCTCCTCGTAGTCTGGCTAGGACAATAGCCAGGGACGAAACCAATATGAGTACATTTGAATGTACTCGCAAACTACCCCAACATGAGTATGCACTTTTATTTGTTTTAGAACATCTCTATATCTTTATTGAAAAAGGTAAGAAGAGTTTTATAACCATCTTTGAAAGAAGTCACCATATCATTTTGTTTCTCAAAAACTCCTCCTTTTCATGACCATGGATCACCATAGTCCATTTATTCCAACAACCCATACCACTTCATTTGGTATAGCTGTGTAACACCATCACCATTTTAGTTTCTTTTAAACTTAAAAGCTTTTCCAAAAACTTGCACATGGTCTAGGACAGCCTCCCAACTGTCCATATCCGAGGACTCGGCTATTCGAATAGTTTTACACTCTGCAGAGGTAGCACGCTTTTCCCCCATCCATCCGGCAACTCATCGTGTCTGCCACGTCTTGCCATACAAGGTGTATGCGAAGTAAGCCGCCGACCATAGCCCGTCCTTTGCTCATGCTAGTATAGGATCCTACCGCTACGAATTTATCATCCTTTCCATCAACACCCAGTCCAGATTCCCCGTCGGGAAACCTAAGTGTGAGGACTCGTAGTTCTGCCCGGCGAGCGAACCCTTCAATCCTCCCACCATCGTGTTAGGACCCAGGTCAGGGGTAGGTCACCAAACCATCCCCTCATGGAACGAGGTCATCCTCGTTGTTGAGGCATCCCAGACTAATATGAGCAAATTATATGACTACGCCCTTTCCCATATGTGGGTAGATGTGGTCGCACAGGGTATGATTGGGTTGGTTAAACAATTTCATAAGCTTTCCAGAACAATTGAGTTTGATTTATTTGGATTCCTAAATCTTGATTTATTAAATTTCAAAGTCAGGACCAGTACTGACTTCTCAGAGAGGAATTTAAATTCGAAATTAAATCTCTCTGGACAATGTTGAAAAGGCTGACAGGTGGGACCCAGTGGCAGTGTCACAGTGCGCGCGAGGGAAAACATTAAAACGCTGACGTGTGGGGTCCACACGTCAGTCTCTCTCTCTGAAACGGTAAGGCACCGTTGGATCCAGATCCAACGGCCCAGATTCAAGGCAACGGCGACGACCAAGAACTGGTGGCGCCGTCGCGCCGGCGACACTGCGGTGGACGATTCTCTCACCTCAGGGCTCGGGAGAGGCTGGCGATGACGCGAGACGATGGCGGCGGCTCTGGGGAAGATCCTGGCTGAGTTGCGCGTGCTGGGATGGAGCGGAGCGTCCACGGCGAGCTTCTGAACTTCCCGCGGACACGGCAGCAACTCCGGCGATGATCCCCCGGCGAATCTGGACACAATCCAGAGGGAAAAAGGGTGCGGTGAGTGCGGTGGAGCAGAGGGAAGCAAGTGCAGGCCAGAGAGGGAAGAATGGGTCAGCCTAACGGCGTGGACACGGCCGTCTCCTACCTCGGACACGGCGAGGTTCAGAGAAGCACGGGCGGCGCTCACGCCCTTCTGGCGGTGCACAGAGGTGAGTGGAGAGGGTGGGGAGTGGCGTGGTGTTCCTGGCGCGGTCTGGGGTGGTTTTATAGGCAGGGGCCGGCGTATCGTGGACGGAGCTCACGGACGGCGTCCATGGCGTTCCGGCGAGATATTTGTTCTCAAATCCGACGCGGCGGTGCAGGGTACGTGGAGACGCGGTGCCTACCGGGGTCCGGAGGTGTTCTAGAAGGTGTGGGTCGAGCTGCGCGTGTCGATGCGCAGAGAGCTGGGCCAATTTGGCCGGCGACGCCGCGGGTGCCACGGCGAGGCATCGGGGAAAAGGGCGGCGTAAAGGCGCGGGGAGGGGCTCGAGTGCTCTCTCCTGCACGCAGAGGCAGCAGAGGCACCGGGTGCGCGCGCAGGGGGGGCCTGGGCGGCTCGAAATCGGCGAGGGCACGGCAGGGCGACACGGCGGCACTTCGGGGCGAGGGAGAGAGGAAGACGATGCACATTTTGCAAATTGCCCCCTGCCTCCTCTGCGCTGTTGATTTTCCTTTTTCTTTCTTCTATTTACATTTCCGTCCTTCTGTTTAAACCAGAAGCACTTCTTGATTTTATTTGAGGTACTAAATCAATTTATAAAAATTTGCCAAAATTTGTGGGGCCTCACCATAGTGTACAGAAGCTCCACAAAAATTGGTTTTGCAAAATAAAATGTTTTGAAACATTTTCTTTCATAGTACTTTGTTTATGTTATTTTAATTTATTTCAATTTGTTTTATTTTAGAATTTTAAAACTAGTTCAAAAATAATATTTGAGAGGGGAAAGTGGTAGGAACAAAATGGGGAGTGTTTACATTACATCTTCACTGACTTTGGTTTGAAAAAAAATTGAGTTTGTCACTTTGAGATTTTTAAGTGACAACTTGTCACTTTTATTTTCTTGCTTTGATTTTGTATTTTGTTTTCTTTCTTTCTTACTAGTGTTCACTAGTGCAAACACTCACACAAACAGCAAGAACAACAACTCAAGTAACAAGAAGCAATTAACATACAATAAACAACAAAAAAGTTTTTGTTGGCTCTCATTTTTGGAATATAATCCGGATAATAATTTTGGGATGTTACAGTACCCTTGTGGAAAAAGAAATCTATATTTTGGAATTTACCCTATTGGGAAATCCTAGAGGTTCGCTCTGCAATCGACGTGATGCACGTGACGAAAAATCTTTGCGTGAACCTGCTAAACTTCCCAGGCGTGTATGGGAAGACGAAAGATACATCGGATGCACGGCAGGACCAGCAAAGTACGCACCACGGAAGTGACAACCTGAATTCAGAGAAGTATCAAGGTACTTCCAGCTACGCTCTTACCAAAGAAGAGAAGGAGATCTTTTTTTAAGTCCTGAGCAGTATCAAGGTCCCGTCTGGCTACTCGTCGAATATAAAGGGAATAATAAACATGGCAGAGAAAAAGTTCCAAAACCTGAAGTCTCATGACTGCCACGTGATTATGACACAATTACTTCCTGTTGCATTGAGAGGGCTTCTACCAGAAAACGTTCGAGTACCCATTGTGAAGCTATGTGCATTCCTGAATGCAATTTCTCAGAAGGTAATCGATCCAGCAACTCTACCAAGTTTATAGACGGGTGTGGTCCAATGTCTTGTCAGCTTTGAGTTGGTGTTTCCACCGGCCTTCTTCAATATTATGACGCACCTCATAGTTCACCTAGTCGAAGAGATTTCCATTCTCGGTCCTGTATTTCTACACAACATGTTCCCCTTTGAGAGGTTCATGGGAGTCTTAAAGAAATACGTTCATAACCGTGCTAGGCCAGAAGGAAGCATGTCCAAGGGCTATGGAACAGAGGAGGTCATTGAGTTCTGTGTTGACTTTCTTCCAGATCTTAAGCCCATCGGTGTTCCTCAATCGCGCCATGAGGGGAGACTGCGTGGAAAAGGCACGCTAGGAAAGAAAGCAACAAGAAATATGGACGGGCATTCTTTCACTCAAGCACACTACACAGTGCTACAAAATTCCAGATTGGTGGCTCTGTATATCGTGGAACACATGGATATTTTACGCTCAGAATACCCGGAGAAGACTGACTTCTGGATTAAAGGAAAACACGTGGATACTTTCGGCAGTTGGTTGCGTACACATCTCATTAATGACAACACTGTTGGACAAGAGCTATACTTGTTGGCCAAGACACCATCTTCGACTATATTGACTTTCCAAGGGTACGAGATAAATGGGAATACATTTTACACGGAAACCCAAGACAAAAAGAGCACTAACCAAAACAGTGGTGTCCGCTTTGATGTAACAAACGATGATGGAACAAAGGACACATATTATGGTTGCATACAACAGATATGGGAACTTGACTATGGACCTTCTTATAAGATCCCTTTGTTTTAGTGTAAATGGGTTAACCTGTCATGCGGGGTAGAGATAGACAAGCGGTGCGGAATGACTACAGTGGATCTCAAAAATCTTGCGTACAAAACCGAGCCATCTGTCCTAGCCAATGATGTGGCTCAGGTTTTCTATGTGAAGGACATGTCTTACTGACCGAAAAAAAGAAAAGATAAGCAAGCCGGTACATCATACAATGAGCCAAAGCGCCACATAGTTCTTTCAGGAAAAAGAAACATCGTGGGAGTGGAGGACAAGACAGACATGTCAGAAGATTACAATAAGTTTGCTGAAATTCCGCCCTTCAAAGTAAAAACTGACCCAAGCACCGTGTTAAATGATGAAGATTGTTCATGGCTACGACGCAATTAGAAGAAAGGGACACACGCAGAAAAAGTGAACACTAGATAGGGATGTTGTTGCTGATGTGTAATACTGTGTATTAAACCTTTTATGTAACTATGTCCTGAAACTCAGAAGAGAGATGTAAACACTATGTCAATCAGCTGCAGTTTTACCAACACAATCGTGTGGTCGTGAGACGACAAATCGGCCTTCGATCCAGAGAGCGGCAAGACATCTCTGATGATTTGCAACAAGTGTTGGGGATGTTGCTAATCATCAGAGCATCTTGCCGCTGCTTGGATCCGACCAAACGGTTGCAGGACGTAGCTAGGGAACCCGAATGTTTTGTGTTTGAGCGCCACTTCGATCCAAGCAGCGGTAAGACGTCTCTGATGATCTACAACCGTCCGGCAAGACATCTCTGATGATCTGCAACCTCTTGGAACGGTCGCAGGTCATCAGAGACGTCTTGCCGCTGGTTGCCCAAAGATGCCTCTCCGAGTGACGCTGGAATGTTTTGTGTGAGTGAGTGAGTGACGCTGGAATTTCGGGAGGTGGGCTATATATAGGGTACGTGTGCTTCTTTAGTCCCGGTTGGTAACACCAACCGGGTCATGTGGCTCACGAAGTGGTCGTGATACTGCTGATCCAACAGCTCACAATCCCTCAAAAGAAACACACCCCTGGTCCAACGTCTCACAAGCGCTTTAAAGAAACACACGATCCGTGTGCTTCTTTAGTCCCGGTTGCAAACTACAACCGATACTAAAGGGCTGGGCTTCGCGCGGGAATTTTCACCACGGCCCAAAAGGCACCTTTAGCACCGGTTGTTCTCTACAACCGGTACTAAAGACGCACAAGTCTCTCCGCCTCGATGCCCTGCTCCACGTCGGCGAAGCCCTGCGCGCGCCCACTCCGCCGTGCCCCCGTCGTCGCGCCGCTGCGCCCTCTCCACGCCATCGACGCCGCGCGCCGTCGTGTCAGACACGTGTCCTACCCCGGCACTGGGGAGGACATGTGTCCCCCCCACGTATTGACGTCGTTGGTGTTAACGATGTTTCTAAAATAAATAGATAATCATTATAAATTATAAGACAATTAAATTACATAGATATAAAATAAAAAGAAACTAGAGAAAAAACAAAACATAAACCTAATAAAAAAAAAGAAATAAAAAACAAATAAAGGGGTGGGCTTCGCGCGCGAATTTTCGCCGCAGCCCAAAATAGGACTTTAGCACCGGTTGTAGTCTACAACCGGTACTAAAGACCCTTTAGTACCGGTTGTAGTCTACAACCGGTGCTAAAGGGGTTTTCAATGCAGTTAAGTGTGGGGATCGACGATTCGATCCCCAAATTCCCCAAGTCCCGTGCCTGCTCCGCCCGTGCTCTCCCCCGGGGAAGCCCTGCTCCTCCAGCGAACGACGTGCTCCGGCGAGCCCCTGCTCCGCCCGTGCGCCTCCGCCCGTGCGCCCTTGCTCCGGCCGGCCGCCTCCGCCCGTGTGCGCCCCTGCTCCGGCCGGCGCGCGCAGCCATCTCCGCCCGTGCGGCGCCCTACTCCGGCCATCTCCGCCCGTGCGGCGCCCTGCTCCGGCCGCCTCCACCGCGCGCCCCGACGCCGCCCTCCTCCGCGCCCCGACGCCGCCTCCACCGCACGCCCCTGCTCCGGCCGCTCCACTGCCCTGCCCCTCGAAGGTAAATTTTTTTTCATTTTTTTATTACTTTTTTTATTACTGTTTTTCATTTTGTTAGTCATAGAAGTTTTTGCAAACTTACAAAATGTAGCAATTTAAAAATGTAGCATTTTGTTTAGTTTATTACGATATGAAAACTTAGCAAACTTACAAAATGTAGCAATTTAAAAATGTACCAATTTGCTAAGTTTTAAGTCATTTAGGTTATTATTATAGGTTATCAAATTTTAGTGTAGCAATTTTGAAAGTTAGCATTTTTGAAAGTTAGCAATTTTGAAAGTTAGAAATATTGCTAAGTTAGAAATATTGCAAAGTTAGAAATATTGCAAAGTTATTTTATTAGTGTATAAGAAATTTCCTATTTTTTAAAATATAGTTTCAAATATAGTGTATTAGAAACATTGTAATATTGCTAAGTTTCAAATATAGTTTAACATTGTAAAGTTTGAAACATTGTAAAGTTTGAAATTTTGCTAAGTTTGAAATATTGCTAAATTTCAAATATTGCTAAGTTTGAAATATTGTAAGTTAGAAATATTGTAAAGTTTGAAATATTGCTAAGTTTTAAATATTGCTAAGTTTCAAATATTGCTAAGTTTGAAATATTGTTAAGTTTGAAATATTGCTAAGTTTCAAATATTGCTAAGTTAGAAATATTGTTAAGTTAGAAATATTGTTAAGTTAGAAATATTGCTAAGTTTCAAAATTTGCAGTGACATTGAGCTATGGCGGACGATGCCCCCACCTTCGTCCGAGATTTGGAGGAAGAAGACCGTCTCCAACAAATAATATATAACACCGCTGCCGGACCCAATTCCGATGGAGAATATTCCGATGGAGAAGATTCGTCCGACGGAGAAGACGCCGAAGAATTCAGCGCGAAATGTTTGAATGACTCCGGTGAGGGACTTGAGTTAGAAAAATTCAGAGACGACGACGACGACGAAGAAGAACCGTCTGGATCTAAGTCGCTGGATCACTAGCTAAGAAGAAGGTATATATTAAGTCTTGTTGATCACTATAGCTAGATGCATTAATTGATTTATATGCGCACTTATTAACGAAACATTTTTCTTTCAGCCCTCTGGATCTAAGTCGTCAATCCCCGTACGAGGCCCGGCCCAAGGGTTAAAGCTCCCGGAAGGTGCAACGTTGTCGATCGACGAAGTTACCTTCAAAGGCAAACCAGAGAAACCCGATGGAATCTACAATAAATATGTACGGCAGTGCGGAGTTTTTGTAAGGGACATGGTCCCGATCACTGTGACAGAATGGAATGAGCCGAAGAAAGCCAACATAGGCGCAAAATATCTCGAGCAAAGAATTAAAGAGACCCTTTGGGAGTCGATGATGTCTAAATTCAACCTACCGGCAGATCTCCCACAGAAGATGAAGGATAAAGTCAAGGAGTGGACTCTTAGCAAGATGGCCCAGCAATTCAACAACTGGAAGAACACATTGTGGAGAAAATATGGGAACAAAGATATAGTTTTCAAAGGACATCTAGAGAAGCTAAAAGATGAATGGGCTGAATTTGCGGCGTATAAGAATTCGGGCGTCGCTGTGGCCCGATCGACACAAAATAAGTTGAATGCCTCGAAGAAGAAATATTTCCATCATTTGGGCTCAGGTGGCTACAAGACTGCCTTGCCTAAGTGGCAAGCCTATGAAGACGAGCTGCGACTAAAAGGGATCCTCCACAGACAGATGACTGGCCCGACAGGTCCAAGTTCTGGTTGTTCGCGCATGGGGCAGTGTTGCACCCAGAAACAGGGCTGATTGTTGCAAAGGGAAAATGGCGGAGAAAAATTAGAAGAGTCATCAGAAAAATAAAAAAGTCATAGTACTAGTCAAGGAGGGAAAATATGTTCCCGATAGAGAGGACGACGAGCTTTCACAAGCCCTCGGGAATAAAGAACACTGGGGGCGATGTCGAGCCAGAGGAGGCGGGGTTGGTTTTCTTGAAGGGTTTCCGGAAGACGTTGCAACTTATAGAAAACATTGCAGAAGTAAGAAGAGGGAGGCGGAGAGGGTTACTGCATTAGAACGCACGGTGCAGGATGTGCAGAAGCAACTGGCCTCAATGACCCAGACCAGGGAATCTCAACTGCGAGTAGAAGATCCTGCAGGCGATGCCTGCCCATCTCAGCGGAAAAGCAGCGTGGGTTCCACGCAGCTACAAGATCCTGCAGTTGATGAACCAGTTGCTGAACCATCGGCGGCTCACTACCCCGTGGATGATATCACGGAGAAGACAAATTGTGAGTTACATGCGCCGATGATGAACATTACTTATCCGGTGGCGACTGGCTATGCTTTACGACATCAACCTGGAGAAACCTTCCATTTTGGTGTGATTCCGCCTGGATTTGCTCGTGTCGGGGTCACGAAAGTTATGCCGGGATTCAACGCAATACGTCTTGAAATTCCTGGAGCTGAAGGCGAGAAGACATTGGGAGAAGTTGAGCTTGGTATCGTTCTATGGAAGAAGAAATACATCAAGTTTCCAGACTCGGAGCCAAGGCCACCGACTCCTCCCGTTAGACATTCACCACATCAAAGTCCACCCGCCTCCCCCCACGAAGTTTGGGATCCCGCCGCGAGTCCATCTCCCGCGCTGTCCCGTCAACCGACTGATGCGCCCACTAGTAACTTGACAAAGCGGAAGCTGTTCCCGTCGTCCACCCCTGTCAAGAAACGTGGAAAAAGTGTGCGGGCTCCTGAGAACCCCAAGGAAGTCAAGGCTCCTGAGAAGTTAACTTCTGAGATGACTCAGCAGGAAATAGCTGAGAGCCTACGTGAAGGGTCGAGAGCCTTTTTTGAGCAGAAAAAGAAGGAAAGAGTGGAGGCAAGACTTGACCCCATAAAGGAACTTCTGAAGACTATACCAAATGAGGTAAAAGATCACACCGTTGACAACCTATATGACCCTCCACCTCCGCCCATTTCAGACTACGAGCGAGGTATTGACAAGGTACTTTCCTCGCAGAATGAGCAAGAGAAATTGTGCGGGAAAGGAGTTGCCCAGCTCGGAGAACAAGAAGCACAATCGCTCGCCCCGCTCATTGTACCTTCTGAAACTCGGGAAATCGAGCATGGAGAAGTTGTCCTTGGCGACTCAGGTTACCCCATGGCGGAGATTGCCCCACGATTTGATTTTGAACTCGGGCTGCCTATGGTGGAAAATCCGAGCCAGCTAACAACACAGTTATGGAATTTGAATCGCTGGTACATGACCGCCGCAAAAGAAGGGAAATTCTCTCTCATGGCGGCGGTTAAGGAACAACACTACTTCCGAGAATATTGTGTGCATGTTGAGTTCCGAGAACTTTTTCAGATGTACAATCAACGTGCTCTCGACAAATCTCTCATCAGCTGCTATTGTCTGTAAGTAATTTATTCGTGTAATTTAATTATTTATAGTTATAAGCTCTCGTTCATTGCTTGTAATTATCGTCACAAAATTCTTTTGTACGCTAATTATGCAGAATGAAGATACGTGAATGCAGACTCGAGGAATCTGGGACATTGGTTTCATTGACCCGGATAAAGTTCATGTCAAGACCGTGGATGAAAATCCCGTGAACACAGAGGACGTTTTGCTAACGTTCTTTAAGCGACAAAGTACCAAAAAGGAAATACTATTTCCTTACAACTTCGGGTGAGTTTTACCGTCTTCTACACATTCTATTTTGCTTCCCCGATATTAAGTGTAATCGATAAGTTCTGAATACCTGCGTATATAAACGTGCGCAGGTTCCACTACATTCTGCTAATCATTAGACTCGAGGAAGGAGAAGTTGAAGTCTGGGACTCACTAAGGAAAGATCAAAATGAATACAAAAGCGTGCGTCTAATGCTCAAGAGGTAATTTCAATCGCACTATATCAGCCTCTTTCGTTCATTTCCGGATATCAAAAGTATAAGTAATAACTACTCAATTCATTTTCTTTTCCGGACAGGGTTTACAGAAAGTTCAAAGGAAGAACGCGGTGTATGGCCAGAAAAGCTGGAGTTCAAGTCTAACAACGTAAGTACTACTACGTGTATCTTTCTAATACCATTATCATTCTCTTGATTATTATTTGATTAAATTATATTCTTGTATATATAGTGGTGTCTGCGACAACCACAGGGGACAGAACTATGTGGATACTACGTTTGCGAGTACATTCACACGAAGGTCAATGAGAGAGTCAAGAGTGTAAGAAATCGAGAGGTACGTGAACATCATACACAACTTTTATTTTGCCACCATGCATCAATTGTGTTTAGTTTCGATCATAGCTGATTTTATTTCCTTCTTTTAAAGATGTCAAACAAGCGGAACCAGCTCCTACCACGCAACCGCGTAAAAGCTATTGCGGAGGAATTGGCGGGATTCTTACTTACACATGTCATAGATGAACGGTGAATTCTACTTTGACGAAAGACCACCTCCACCCCCTGCAGTCGATGCTACAAGGGAACCGCCGGCAGTCGATGCTACAAGGGAACCGGCTCCATTGTAATTAATTAGGAGTACTTAAATTTATATGTGACGAGAGTACTTTGTATGTGTATAATGACTACTTTATATGTGTAGTGAGTACTTTATACGCGATCTCCTCCGAAACCCTGAAAAATGAGCGAAAAGGAAAAAAACAGAAACCCTAAACCCCGAAAAATAATCGAAAAGAAAAAAAACCAAAACCCCCCTGAAAAATAAGCAAAAAAAGCAGGAACCTTTAGTACCGGTTTGGGTCGCGCGCGCCTGTGCGCCCACGTGGAGACCCTTTAGTACCGGTTTTATTTAGGTGCCGGTACTAAAGGGTTACCCCTTTAGTGCCGACCCTTTAGTACCGGTTGTGCGGCCGGTACTAAAGGCCATCTACAACCGGTACTAGAAGTGGGTTCTCTACTAGTGTTGGTTGAGTTCATTAAGTACCATTGGATGATACTCCAGTATATATTGTTGCTGATGTCTTCGCTAGTGTTGCACCTATCGGCATGTTAAACATGAAGAATCATGGACAGCCTATGTACTAGAGTTTTCGGGGCAACTAATACATGAAGATTTGAAAAGCATCCGGCCAAACTTCCAAAGCTCTGATCTTCTATCTGACATTACATAATGCAAAAATCAAAAATGTTGAAGAAGATACTGATATTTAATTTGATCCTCTACACTATCACGTTTTCACCACTTCTACCCACTATACCCTTTTTCCATGAATCCCCTAGACATGTTTTCTTGGTCAGCTTAACTAGTTTCGCACCGGTTCGAGGGTTTAGGTATGCCAAGTGTGACATCGACGTGGGAGGTAGGGGTTAAGGTGGGCCTTTCTCGGTTTCTCCGACACCGGCCCCTCTTCTGCTCCGCCTATGCCTCATACGGTGACAGAGAAATCATAGACATAGCCGTGATCTTTGACTAGGATAGAGAGTTATCGAAGTCGATCACAATGAGTTCCAACGCATCTCACTCCTGGACATTTGTCCTACGATTTTTAGTTTCTCATGTACTCCCTCTGTCCCATAATGTAAGGTTTAATTACAATGCTCATGATTTTTTTTAGTTTTTTGTAGTATGCTAGAGGCGGGGTATCTTTCTAGTTTCATAAAAGCGGCATGCGCAGCTAAACTATCGATGCAGCATCACTAATTGACGAAGCATGTAAGTTCACTCATCCACGACATGCTTCCTCCCATCTCATCTATTTGCGTGCATGCAACTCTAGATTTCACCAGGGTCGGACAGAAAGCAAAAAAAAAAATACCAGGAAAAAACAAGCATGCAATTCTGGAGTATAAATTATTTGTACTCACTGTAAACCTGAGAATGGTTTCATACCTGGGCTATACCTCAACCATACCCACTCGAGGAAACGTGGAAGCTGAACCTAACCTGAACCCATTTGATATTTCCGTCAGCCTAACCAAAACCACACCTGCTTGATTTTACACCCAAACTGAACTAAACCGAGGCTTCACCGTGGGTTGAAACCCGTTTGCAGAAACGAGTTACAAACAGTTCGATCTAATGGGTTAAGGAGGTTCCCACCGCACGACAAAAGACTGAAACTGAAGCAACGAGCACGCAATGACAGATCGAACATTCGAGCGAAAATGCAATTCTAGCAGCGCCGGTGTCTACCGGTGTACCCGTAACCAATCACTAGAAGCCACGGGTGCTTGTATGCTTATGCCTGCGTCTGTATTAGATTCTTTCCACTCATTTACAGCATCCTGTATTTCTCAGCTAGGCCCCACCCACGTGAGTGTCTGTGGCAGACAATAACTGCTCTTATCCCCATCCCTCTGACGCGTTGCACTGTTGAAGGCTTGAAGCATTGAAGGCAATTGGCTCCTCGTCCATCCATCACTATGGCACGACAGCAAATGCCTCAGTTCATTTGTTTCAACATATATTTTAATTAGCTTTTCTAAAAAATGATTCAGTTTATTTTAGAAAATCTCGAAATGTTTTTTAAGTAGCTAATTATAATAAAATGATCAAGGCATGTTTCAAATATGAGTTTAGAAACGTTTTGGTTTCAACGAGATATGAGATATATTTCATAAATTACTAAAAGTTGGGTCACACTAAACACGATCCAATTATGTTTCAGAAATCAATTTTTTGTCAGAGATACCAATATTATGTCAACAAATTGTGGCATATAGTATTGAAATTTGAGACATACTTGTTACGACCCATATTTTGTTTATGGAACGAAATTGGTTTAGAAAAAATATCACGGATATCTCATTAGATTTTCATAAGTGTATGGTACATATGATATACAAGAACAATGTAATCCGATTATGTTTTGTGAGATGATTCCAATAAAAAATGATCAAGATATGTTTCACGTATGGGTTCAATAACACTTTTGTATCAAAGAGATGTGACGTATATTTCATACATTTCTGGAAATTGGATGGTACTAAATACAATCAAATTACGTTTAAAAAATCAAAAAAGTTTATCGGAGATACCGGTATTATATCTACAAAATATTGCATTTCTCAATAAAGGGAATTTTGTAGTTGGATTTTGACAAGGATTTCTCAATCTAGGCATTGCAAAAAAGTATCTGGAACATTAAATTAGACCAGGGATTCGGATGCAGAATAGAAGACTAAAATTTAGATCTAACTAAAAATAGCCACCACCAAATTCATACTCCAGATCTACATCCATCCGATTGAAACAAAATATTGCCTATAATGAGAAAATGAATCTCAAACCTACCATGCAGCTTCGTCTTCCTCCAGTGGCTCAAGTCCTGGATTGACTACAACCGTGCCTAGGCTGAAAGCAGCAAAACCAGGACGCTATGCACTAGTGCTATTACAAGAAGAAGGGGCGGGGCGGCGTCGGCCAGCAGGGCGGGCGCGGTGGCGCGTGGCGCGCGGGTGGCGGGCGGCGAGGCGTGGCCAGAGCCAGAGCTTGGACGCGGGAACGCGGCGCCGTGAGGCGCGGGGCAGCAGGGCTCGCGGCGGCGCGGCTCACTGGCGCGGCCAGCACAGCCACGGCGCGGCCGCCTTTTCTGGATCGTCGCCTCCGCCGCCGTTTTTTCCGGATCGAGATTGAGAGAGAGAGGGGAATGAGAGTCACGCACGGGGAGGTAGGTTGAGGAGTGGGCCTGGTAAGTAGTATATCTACGTATCCACTGCAGCCTAATACACTCGGAGGAAATACTGAAAAGGAAAGCGAAATACCCTTTTCCCCGGCGTGAATCGCGAGCATCCAACGAGTGGCGAATCGCGAACATCCAACGAGTGGTTAAGACCTGACCGGTAGTCCGCGACGCCGCCAGAAAAATCGCTTTGACATTCAAGCCATGCCAGCAGCTAGCTAGACGGTGATGTCCTCCGACGAGACGGAGGTCAGCGGGACGTCAGGCGACAGAGTCGTGTCCGGCACACCGCCGGGATCCCATCGTCCCCCTGCTCATGCCGGTTATTTTCTCCTTGGGCATTGGCGCGACAGTGGCATGACTGCGGCGGCGATCGATTCGTGAGGACTCAGGATTGGCTTCATCGATCGAAACTCCAGGCCAGATTGGATCACCGTCCACCTCAGTGTGGTCAGCTTCCAGCTCCCCGTCCTCGTCGGCGGTGGCCGCCACAGACACGATCTCCTGTTCCGACTCTAGATCTCCAACGGCTCCTCCAAATCTGAGTATCTCCACGACCTCGGCCAGCGTCGGCCTGCGCTCAGCCGTGCATGGTCGTCTCGACCAAAACCGGAGCGGCGCGGGATTGAACCTCCCGGCTGACCGGAGCACGCCGGCCTCGGCAGGGATGCTCCTCGACCTCATCTTCGGCGCCGACAGCTCACGCCCAATCATCAGCTGCCAGAGCTAGCGTCCTCATCGGTGAGGGAGACCGATATCGCCGCGCTGATGTCATGGAGGAGGGGCTGCGAGCCGCGAGCATCGCCGGAGGGGATGCAGTCGTCAATGAGCAGGCAGATCAAAGAGGATCCTAAACTAATACCAGAAACCGGGTCTGAACCACGGGTTAAAACTTTTTGGAACCATAACTGTTCAACACCATACCTGCTTATACCCAACCGTTCGCTACACAAAACCGAACTTTAACTAAACTGTTGGGGGAATCACTCGTTACCACCCGAACCAAACAAACCCGCGTAGAGAAACCGACCCAGCGCACCCGGTTTTGCAAAAACTGTTCTCAGGTTTATTTGTACAGCTCAAAGCATCTGCCCGCTTCACAATCCGTTTTCAACCTCGTCTCAACGAGGGCTTCAAAATTAGATCTCATGTCGTCAAAACATCATTGAAATATACCAACATGGCGTCTAGTTTCGATAATCACATCAAGAAAACATCACCCATTTTGAGAGATAAAATGTTTTGAATATTTCTGATTTTGCAAAAAAAAAATGATGATATCACCTTTGCGCCAAATAGCAAACGACATGTCGACACCAAATTATCTTAATAAAAATATCTTGGGCGAAGAGCAGGAAGAAATGATAAAATATAATAATCTAGGAGGCTAGGAGGAGGATCGATCTACAAATTAAACGCAACGAACGTGTGACTCTCAGCCCATATTGTAAAGGCACGACGATCATTTACGGTTTAGCCCTATGTTCACAGACTGACGAGGTGGATACGAAGAACACATGGAAGCACGATGTCCACAAGGAGAAAACAAGAGAAAAAACACCGATACGAAGGGATATTCGAATGCACAGTTGGATGAGCGAGGGGTACACCGATCGTTGTTCATCTCTCGTATGCGCCCTTCGGCACTCTTCGTATCACGAGGGAGTTACCAAGCAAAAGTTCTGTGCTTTGGCACTGACAACGGCGATGCCTGCAGGTGCCCCTCTCCTTATGGACGTCGTCAAGGTGCTCTTTCTCGTACCAGGGTTCCGGTGTAAACCCATGTCCTTTTGAACTCGGCGGCGGTGATGCTTTGCGCCGTTACCCTCTTGTTGGGGGGGGGGGGGGGGGGGGGGGGGGGGGGGGGGGGGGGCGTTGTTGTGGAGCTCAGGGGTCATAGGGCATGATGTGGATTTTGGACTTCCCGGAGTGCTTGCTCGGCTTCGTAGTCGTGTTGTTCTCGCCTCTTGGCGTTTTTTTATGTGACTTCTGTTGTCCAGTTATTTTAGGATCTGTTTTGTAGGAGGGCTACCTCACTATCACTATCTTGTATCTCCGGTCGTGTTGGATTTATTTATAAAGCGGCGAAATACTCTTTCGAGAGAGGAAGAGGAGCTCGATCAGATGAGAGGAGTGGGTGTGTTAGCGTTTTTTCTCTCCTAGCGAGGTGACTGGTATTTCCCCGATCAGCCTGATCTGAATCATTTACCTATATTTGTAGTCAACGTCTTATATTATCATCTCTATATTGGTTTGTTGTGGAAACATCTTCTTTACTACTCCCTAAAATCCGGTGATTTTATGCAAGTTTGCATGTTGACACTCCCATACAACATTAAACATGAAAGACTATACATACTTTTCAAAACTTTCAGGTGTGGCTTTCTGCTCGTTACCTTTCAGATCCTACGGACAGCAAGGTTGGCACCCATATACAACATCAATAACAGCAGGAACTCCTAGACACTATCGATCTCAGAAAGAAAATGATTACTAAGTATTACGTTGATCTCTTTCGGCTTGTATAGCCTGTAACAGACTTCTATTTCGTTGCTCTCTCTTAATATAAAAGATCACAGCGCTCGCTGTTATCATCAAAAAAAAAATTTACTAAGTATTACTGTACTAGACACTATCGCACTAGGCAGAGGAACCAGGAACAACATTATGCATCCTGGATTCCTGATGAACGGTCTCCTCTTTGCCTAAGAAGGCGGCATCGCTAACGGCTTGCAGGCGGGCAACTCTCTCCTCGTAGTCGTGGGACCCTGACATAGCCCGTCGCGTCGTACTCCTCACGAACCTTCTGCTGGAAGCTGATGAGATTCTCCGCCGATGCAGCAAAGTAGGCAAAGGCCTCCCTGTCCACGGCCGTGATCAAACCGTCGTCGTCATCGTCGTCTTCGAAGAGGTTTTTGAAAGGGTTCTTCTCGGCGTAGGTCCATGACAGGATGTAGTCCACGGTGTCCTGGTGATGCACCTTCATCGTAGGAATGTCGTCCTCGTCGCTCGAATCACCAGCCCTCTCGCCATCGGAGATGACGGTCGGCGCAACCACGTCGGCAGGCTTCACCGCCTCTGGGACGCCAGCCGCCTCCGGAGGACCCTGCGTGGCGGCCATCACCGATCAGTTGATCCAAATCGAGAATCGGCGATGGGTAAATTAGAACCCTGTCGATTTGGATCGGTGCTGTGTTGATCTTAATAACTTCTTAAGTAGGCTGAGGCCAGAACATTGTCGAGTTGGGGCCGGAATCGGAAATTCCTTCTTGTTGGGCCTTAGGCCGAAAGGGGAGCAGACAACGGCCCTAGATAGCAGCGATGTGCTATGCTGTTCCGAATTCTAAAAAAAAAGTGCTATGTCGTCCCTATATTAGTTGGAGACTTCTAGGGAGAAGTGTTTTTGCTCCTGGTGTTTTTCAAAAAATCAAAAAAAAAAAGAGTTTCGAAAAAAATGAAAAAAAAATCCTGGATGTAGCCAGTGGTGTATTTTACAAACGTGCAAAAAATCAACTTCAAATACATTGAATTTTGAGCTACACAAACATGAAAAAATCTAATAAATTTATGATGTAGCTCAACCTAGGACCATCACCATGCCAAGCAACCCAACATATGTCAAGTCGTCATTAAGCTCAAAGGTGAACTCCTTCCTCTATGAGAACTCATTCCGTGCCCCTTTGGATGGTATACTACGTGAGCGTCTACCTCTTTGCCATGCTAGGTACCACTTGGTGAGTACGAACATCCGGGAAGATGCCAAGGAAGCCCAAGACTCAAGATCATCCAAGGTGTACGCGTGGAAGAGGAGGAGGAAGCGACAAGATGAAGGAAGAAGAAATCCCAGGCGGCGGTACTACCGTCCCTGGCCCAGTCATCCCGAGCCACCCCCCGCCAGCGGTACCGTCCGGTACCACGAGCGTGGGATGGACGCGCGCCCACCTCAGCGGCACCGATCGCCACCGCCACATGCTACCGCCGAAACCCCTCTCGGAGGTCTTGTCCGGTACCGCCAGCGGTACCAGCGGCGGTACTGGTCAGTACCGGGGACGTGGGATGCGTGAAGCCCGCCCGCACTGGCGGTACCACCGGCTAACCCAGCGGTACTACCGCCAGTGCGGGAGCAGATTCGTCAGTTCGGCCACGAAACCTTATCCGTTCGTCCTCCTTGTTGCTTGGACTATAAATAGGACTTCTTGGACTAGATCTAGGGTTAGACTAAGATTTGAGAACTAAAGTAGAGCCTTGCTCCTTCTTCTCAAAGTGTCTCTTTCCTCCTATGGAGATGAATCAAGACCTCCACTTGTGGAGATGAACCAAGGCCTCCTCTTGAGGAGAAGATCCCTGCGTGGATACCAAGGCTCCGCTTGTAGTTGCGATTACTTGCTAATCTTCCATCTTTAGGTGGCTAGGTTGGATTGGTTGGATTGACCAATTGGACAAACAATCCTAAGAGTAAGGTGTGCTTGGGAGAGGAGGATTGGGGGCTGCCCTCGGGGATTTGTTACCAATCGAGTCTTGCCGGGTTGCTACTTGCTATTTACCCTTGTGTGTTTGATTTCCCCTCTTTTGTGTTCTTCGTTCTTCGCGTGTTCTTCGTGTTCATCCTTCCCTCCGTGCAAATCCGTGAAAATCGGGACCTACCCGCATCATATGGTATCAGAGCTCTAGGTTGACACGGATTTGTTTTGTGTTTCCACCAAAATCCACCAAATTTTTCTTCGTTTTTGAGAAATTCGAAAATTTCCACCAAAAATAGCCTTGCCTTGATTCGAGCCGATCTGTCGATTCGTTGCGTTTTTGGTAGTTTTTGTCCATGGATCTGTTGCTTTAGGACCCCCTCCACCTTTGTTTGCGTTCCTACCTCAATTTTGCCATTTTCCCACGGATTCGAGGAAGTTTTGGAGCCCAAAATCGCACAAAATTCGAGCAGAAAAGTCGACAGCGGTACTACCGCCGGCTTAAGCGGTACTACCGCCAGGGCCAAATTTTTCAGAAATTTTCTTTTCCTCGGTTCGTTTTGGCATTCTCCTTTGTTGTTTGGTCCTTCGCTGGTGTGTACCACACGTCTACAACATCGACAAGCTTCCGCAGCGACTTCATCAACGCCAAGCGACGACGCCACCAAGGACTCGACATTCCCCCACCATCATTTCCGTTGTGAGCCCTTCTTCCTTTCGCGCAACTTAACCTATTGGACTAGCTCGGTGATATTGCGAGGCATTGCACGTGTTGAGTGTTTGTCTTCAAAGTATTGGCGAGTGTGTATCGTTAGAGAGCTTGGCACTAGCAAAAGAGAAGGAATCATCGTCAAAAAGCAAAAATCAAAAAAAAAAAGAGAAAAAAAAGAATCAAGTGGTGCCAAGTTTCATCTCTTGTAGGTTGCGACAAAGCTGAACCGCCAAAGTGAGTGTGAGTGTTAACTCTTGTGCAAATCCGTTGCCCACTAAAAGCAATTGAGCTAGCGTCCTTCTTGTGTTGGGTGACATTTGAGCACGTAGTCTTCGTTAGGTTGTCTATCTTCGAGTGCTCGCCCTTTGGTCGCCCAACCCATTATTCGCTTTTGTGTGTGTTTCTTGCTAATTTGTGGTTGGAGTTTCTTTGGTAATTTGATCATTGTGGATTTTCTCTACCTTTGACAATATACTTGTCGTCGGGTTTGCTTGTTTCGTTTGCCACTTCATACCTTCCTATCCTCATAAGTGTGTGTGTTGGGTGTTAGAACCGGATACTCTCCTCTCAAGCCACATTATACTTGGGATATAGTTTGTCTTGGTTTTTCTTTACCACATATCTCACTTGATCTTGAGAAAATGTTTAGGGGAAGTACAAACGGAAGCTCAAGCTCGGAAGAGGAAATCCATGGTGAAGTTCAAGGTGATCATGCCTATGTTACACTTGACGAGTTCGTTGGTATTGGACACCTTCTTCGTGATGGCTTATGCCACTATGAACGTCGTCAAGCTATAGAAGCCAACTTCAACAACCGCATGCATGCGCAAGAAGCGTCTATGGAGCGAGTGACCGAAGCTATCAACAACCTTGTGCAACATCGCTCTTCTCCAAGCTGCGCCGCACAAGGCACACTTCAAGGTCGTCACAATCAAGGCATACGCGTCATGGTCCTCGTCAAGGTGAACCACATCAAGATCTTCAAGATAACCCAAGGCGCGACGGTCATGAACGACATCGTCTTCACGTGGAACATCCACGTTCTCCTAGCGTGAACAATGCCAACGCGCATCAAGAGCGTCAACGCCCAAATGGGGAACATCATGACCGCCTACCATCACCACCACCACAACAACGCGATCGTCATGAACCTCGACAAGAACGTCAACACTCACCTCGAGCGTACCAAAAGAATGAACATCAAGAGCTTCATCGCTCAAATGGTGGACGCCATGAACGCACTCCTTCGCCACCACCTCACCCTAGAGATCGCCGAGACACTTGGACTCCCATATGGCATGAGGAAGAACGCATATGCGACAATTGCCAAGGCCAAGACCATGGTCCACGAGAATGTCCCAATCTCTCGTGTCCAATATGCGATGGCAATGGTCACATGATGTGGGAGTGCCCAAATGGAGATGAGGGCGACAAGAAGATGGTCGAGAATGGGATTTTCCCTTCGACCACGGAGGCGAGCATGAGCAATGCTATCACATTGGTGGATGCGTTGAATGAGGATGGCCAAACTATGGCATGCATCTTTGGAGGCGATGAGCTCGAGAAGGTTGAGCATGGGAGTTTCCCTTCAACCTTGGAGGCGTGTGGAGATGAGGAAACCGAGCCTACCCTCATGTGCTTCAATGATGAGATAGCACCAATCCCATGTGAGAATGAGAGCCACTTAGCCCACTTGAGTGCGAGCGAGAGTGAGTTGAGTGCCTCCACCATATGCGAGTTTGAGTGTTTTCGCTTTGAGGGAATGAGTGATACACCATTTGAGTTGAGAGAGGTAGTTGATAGGGCAAGTGAGGCCACTTTGCTTTCTAACAACTTACCATCTTCCTCTAGTGTGTTCTCTCATCGTGTGCTAGGTTTCATGGATGATGATGATGCCACCACATGCCTACATCAAGATGAACGAGTCGGCCACATAGAGGCCCCTACTTCAACACCTACTTCACATGAGAAGGACAACAAAGGTATGGGTGTTGATGTGACCATGATCCCGCTAGTGGACATGACGAATTTTGATTGCTCGCATGCTATGGATGATTTCCTTGCCCCATCATATGATACATTTTTATTCCCATGTGATACTTCCAATGTTGATCATGTGGAATCACCTATTTGTGATGATTTTTCCATTGACATGCCTAGTTACGAGTGTTTCCAATTCTCGCCCGTTGTCAATTCAAACATGACGAACAATTGCTCTTTTCCAATGTTTGTTGACAACAATGTTCACGCTTTCCGCAATGATGACCATGTCGATTCTTCTATTTGTGATGACTTTGCCATACCCATGTTTTGCAATCGATGTTTGCGCTACTTTCCCATTGTTGCATCCAAAATATTGAACAATTGTTCTTTTAAATGCTTGGTTTGCAATAATGTTGATATATTGGCTTATGAGATTGCCCCCATAGCTTTCTCACCTTGTGGAGACTTTTCATTATCTTTTATGGACCTTGTTCCATCCTTCAATTTGCATAGTAACCATCCACATATGTCATATTTTCCATTTGATTTTGGTGTGGTTGGTGTTGTGCAAATGAAGAGACGCGTCATGATGGATGACGTATTCATATACCGTGCACATCATTTCTTCACATGGTGTCTTGTGTGTGCCGGTAAGCGCATAATAATGTCAACCGCCATTGAGCATGAGTTGACAATGCGAGCTCTTGAGAGCATACACTTGAGTCGTGGATCGAACCCGGCTCTAATACCTTTCCCATGTTTTGCATCAAACAAGTTGACCAATTTATCTTGCATTTGGTTTGTTTGCAAACATGTTTGTGATGTTGGTTTCTCCTATGGCAAGACAAATTTTCCCATCTTTCATATGAATGATTTATGTGTTGCAACAAATATGATGAACAATTGTTCTTTCCAATGGCTTGTTTGCAACCATAATGACATTTCGAGCATGTCTTGTCATGAGTGTTTTGGTTCCTACGCATTTGGTGTTGCAACAAATATGTCGAAAACTTGCTCTTTCCTATGGTTTGTTTGCAACCATGTTGATACATTGGACATTTTTCATTGTGTGTGTTTGCCAAATTATCCTCTTATTGCATCAAGGATGATGACAAATTGTTCTTTGCAATGCCTTGTGTGCAATAATGATCATATGTTTCAAAATGAGATAGCTATCATTGCCTTCTCACATTTTCATGGAGTTTTTGTGTTCCCACATTTTGATGATGTTTCGAGAAATTGCTTGCACATTGACCTTGCATATGCTTTGACTTTCTCATATTTGTGTTGTGCTAATGGTGTAATGAACATGAATGGACATGTCATTGATGATATGCTCCTCTATCTTGCACACACATGGTTTGCTTGGACTTTGATGTGTAGGTCGTACCTTTGGATGAGCCTCCATGAGTTGTGTCAACCACGCATCCCTATGACAGAAGATCTTGCAAGAAGAGCACATCGACATCTTGCTAAGGTGACTTCCTTCTACATAAGCGCTCATGCGATGACCTTCAAGAATTGGCTACTCTTTGAGTATTGTTTCGTCTTCCTTGTGAGTTTTGTAGGTTACTTGAAAGGCGAAGAGACATTGAAGAAGTGCAACATCATTCCCATCGACTACATGGTGAACCACACGACAAGGTCTACACATCTACCTCCTTGCCATGATGATGAGCAAGAGTCGAGGACGACTCTTTTTAAAGGGGGGGGGAGATGATGTAACCCAACCTAGGACCATCACCATGCCAAGCAACCCAACATATGTCAAGTCGTCATTAAGCTCAAAGGTGAACTCCTTCCTCTATGAGAACTCATTCCGTGCCCCTTTGGATGGTATACTACATGAGCGTCTACCCCTTTGCCATGCTAGGTACCACTTGGCGAGTACGAACATCCGGGAAGATGCCAAGGAAGCCCAAGACTCAAGATCATCCAAGGTGTACGCGTGGAAGAGGAGGAGGAAGCGACAAGATGAAGGAAGAAGAAATCCCAGGCGGCAGTACTACCGCGGGTTAAGCGGTACTACCGCCCCTGGCCCAGTCATCCCGAGCCACCCCCCCCCCCGCCAGCGGTACCGTCCGGTACCGCGAGCGTGGGATGGACGCGCGCCCACCTCAGCGGCACCGATCGCCACCGCCACATGCTACCGCCGAAACCCCCTCTCGGAGGTCTTGTCCGGTACCGCCAGCGGTGGTACTGGTCAGTACCGGGGACGTGGGATGCGTGAAGCCTGCCCGCACTGGCGGTACCACCGGCTAACCCAGCGGTACTACCGCCAGTGCGGGAGCAGATTCGTCAGTTCGGCCACGAAACCTTATCCGTTCGTCCTCCTTGTTGCTTGGACTATAAATAGGACTTCTTGGACTAGATCTAGGGTTAGACTAAGATTTGAGAACTAAAGTAGAGCCTTGCTCCTTCTTCTCAAAGTGTCTCTTTCCTCCTATGGAGATGAATCAAGACCTCCACTTGTGGAGATGAACCAAGGCCTCCTCTTGAGGAGAAGATCCTGCGTGGATACAAGGCTCCGCTTGTAGTTGCGATTACTTGCTAATCTTCCATCTTTAGGTGGCTAGGTTGGATTGGTTGGATTGACCAATTGGACAAACAATACTAAGAGTAAGGTGTGCTTGGGAGAGGAGGATTGGGGGCTGCCCTCGGATTTGTTACCAATCGAGTCTTGCCGGGTTGCTACTTGCTATTTACCCTTGTGTGTTTGATTTCCCCCTTTTGTGTTCTTCGTTCTTCGCGTGTTCTTCGTGTTCACCCTTCCCTCCGTGCAAATCCGTGAAAATCGGGACCTACCCGCATCAATTTAGAGATTTGAAAATAAGCATACTCATATCCACACAATTTTTTTTATGTAGCCCAGAATATAAAGTATTTAAAGTTGATTTTTGACACGTTTCTTGAACACACCAATGGCTACGTTTAGAATTTTTTAGAATTTTCTGAAAATCATAAATAGTTTTTCGATTTTTTAAAACGACAGGATCTGATGCCCAGGAGCACGAAATCTCCACCGCTCTACTCAAAAAGAAATTTTTTTAGTTGAAGACATGTCCTAAAAAAAGATCCGCAGTTAATGAAGTCATGGTCTTTTTCTTCACCACCGGGCGAGTGCACCTTCCCTGTAGCCACCGCCGGCTTAACCGCCGTCCACCCCATCAGCGGTCAACGCGCTGCCTCGACGCGTCGCCATCTCGCTCTGTCTCGATCTCTTCCTCTGCCGATACACCGCCAGCCGACGATCTTTCTAAGCCCACCCTCCTTCTCCGACGCTTTGACCCCTAAGTTTCTTGCTCGCCTCCACCGCGGCCAGCCGCGTCTGCGGCAGCTCCGGCTCGCTCCATTCTCCTCGTCGCCATCGTTGACTCGGGCTTTGTCACACGAGGAAGAAGAAAGGCTGGGTTTCGCACGAATTGCGGCGCTTTGGATTAATGGATGAATCGATTGAGTTCTAAGCTAATTCTCAGCTAGCAAAACCGCTAAAAATATATGTGTTGGAGACTCAAGCGTGCCAATTTCGGCTTCCAGTCACAAAATACCGTGCTACAGAGCAGTTGCAGTACTGAGTATCTGCAGAATTTGCCCTGAAATTTTTGTAAACGCCCATAAATGGTTTCGTAAGAGCAAACATCTTGGTGATCTTGAGCAGATCAAATTGCTACCAAATCTTAAAACTTACCATACATTAATTTAGTTAAATTTATATTGGTGGTCATTGCTAATCTTTTGGCGGCGAACCAAACATGGCGGCGGCGGCGGCTGCCTCTGGTGGATACGGCCTCAGGGGCGGCGGGCGGATCGACCGGCTGGAGGTGGAGAACTTCAAGTCGTACAAGGGCAAGAAGACCATCGGCCCCTTCTTCGACTTCACGGCCGTCGTAGGCCCCAATGGCGCAGGCAAGTCCAACCCATGGATGCCATCAGTTTCGTGTTCGGCGTCCGCTCCGCCCACCTCCGCGGCGCGCAGCTCAGGGACCTCGTCTACGCCCTCGACGACGCCAACAGAGATTCCGCCCGCAGGGCCTCCGTCCGCCTCGTCTACCGCCTCCCCGGCACAGGAGCCACCGAGCTCCACTTCGCCGTTCCATCACCATCACCGCCGGCGGCGGCGGCGGAAGCGAGTACCGCATCGACGGCCGGCTCGTCACCTGGGAGGACTACAACGCCAGGCTCAAGTCCCTCGGCATCCTCGTCAAGGCCCGCAACTTCCTCGTCTTCCAAGGCGATGTGGAATCCGTTGCCTCCAGGAGCCCCAAGGAGCTCGCCGCGTTCCTGGAGCAGATCTCCGGCTCCGACGAGCTCAGGAAGGAGTATGACGAGGTGGATTTGCAGAAACTCGCGGCCGAAGAGAAGTCCGGACTTGTCTACCACGAGAAGAAGACAATTGCCGACGAGAGGAAGAAGAAGAAGGCTGAAAAGGAAGAGGCTGAGAAGCATCTGCGCTTATGGCAGGAACTGAAACTGCTGAGAACAGAGCATCTCCTGTGGCAGCTCTACACCATCCAGGGAGACATTAGGAAAATTGAAGCCGAACTAGAGGAGGAGAGGCGGTCTCTTCGGCAAGCAAGGGATGATAATCAGTCCGCCGGCCATGATCTTGCCGCAAAACAAAAGGAGCATAGTGCATATCTCAACAAATTGATCTTATGCGAGGAGAGTATGGCCAAGAAGAAGAACCTCCATATGGACAAGTGGCAACCTGAGCTTCTTGGATTGGAAGAGCGGATTTCTCGCCTTAAATCCGAAATCGAAATCTGCAACAGGGAGATTGATAGAAAGAAGGATGCTAACAAGAAACATTTGGAAGAGACAAAGAGGCTGCAGAGTGCTTTGGGTGATTTGACAGCATCTCTTGAAGAGTTGAATGAGCAAGGCCAGGATAAAACTGTTGAACTGCAATTAACTGATAACCAATTGCAGGAGTACCATAGGATTAAGGAGGATGCAGAAACGAACACAGCAAAGCTGAGAGACGAGAAGGAAATCTTAGACAATGAACTAAATGTCAATGTTGAAGCAAGAAAGAATCTGAAGAGAATATGCAGCAACTGTATAACCGTAGGGATGAGATATCATCACTGGAGAATGAACTGCAGACAAGGCTTAATACGATTCTTCATTTGATAACCATGCACACTGGTGATCTTGCATGCTTCCACGAGGAACATGATAAAATTGTGAAGGAACGACAATCTTCAGGGTAAGTTTGTGTCAAACCAAAGTCTTCAAAATCTTGATAGGGTGCTTGTTTAAATCCCTCAGCACATCAATTTTTCGCTCCTTGGTTGATGTTAGTTTTTTTAAGGAAAAAGGTAGAGATAATTTCATTCTCGTTTTTAGTTAATTACATATTTACAACCATGGCCAAGCATGGCAAGAAGAACAATAGAGAAAGTAAAAAAAAAAAAGTGGGTGGAGCTCTGAATGGACATACCTATTTCACATCTGCATTTTTTGAACCCAACTGTAAACTCCCTCCCTGTCTTTGTGTGACGTCGTTGCCCATAGCTTCAGGTCTTCTGTAATTCTTTGGTAAAGCAGAGCCGGTGTGGTTGAACCCTTATTAAAATCCTATCATTCCTTGCCTTCCAGAGATTCAGTGTGCATGCACCAAAGCAAATCGGCGGTGAGCTTGGCTGCTGGCGTTGGCGTTCCAACTCGTCCATAAACTTAGTGATCCTGCTAGCATTGGAAGGTCGTTTAGTTACGCCTAGCTTTCGCCATACCCACTGAGCGTTCTGGCAGTGGAGAGCAATTTGGTGGACCGTCTCAACTGCCGGGCATCAGTCGCAGTCAACATCCGTTGTCCAGCATTTTTTATCATGTTGTGCCTCGTATTTAGCCTTTCTTAGAAAGAAATCCACAGAAAGATTCTGTGCCTCCGGGGAACTGCCTTTAACCATACCCATCTGGATTGCTCCCACCTCATTCCACAGTCAGACAGCAGTGAATAGATGGCCGACGTTGAAGTTTTTTTCTGCTGTCGTGATCAGGTGCCTCTGATCTGAATCAAAACCGGGTGAGGCAGTTGAGTTGTTGAGGTGGGTTGTTAGCTCCTGTAGCTGGTTTTGTACCGTGAGGCAGAGAGGCCTGATCACCAATATTGTCCAAGACACTTGCGAGAATTGAGATGCGGTGGTACAGCTGGGTCAGTTGTGAATGTGTAGAGAGCTTGTAGCGAGTATTCAATCTTCCAGATGAAGTCCAATGATCGTGCCAAAAAGAGATCGTCTTACCATTCCAAATAGTGCAGTAGGTCATCTGTTGCACTATTTTAATCATCGGGATCAAGGACGTCCAGAACGGTGTGGCTGACCGCACTGCATCCGTAGGGATGATCAGCTGTAGATACCATTGCGCAATCATGAAATAGGGTGCATGGTTCATTTTTCAGGTCAGCTGCGTAGGTTCTGAAGAATTCTGAGGTGAACCTGTCAGGCCCCGGGCTCCTATATGGGTGTGCTTTTAGGATACCGGCTTCAATTTCTCGCCAGGAGAACGGAGCTTGCAGGAAATTCAGATCATGACTTCGGTCATTGTAGAGACTAGAGAACGGAGAGATCGATGCTTGGTGACCACTGTCGCTGTTCTGAGAAGAAGTCTCTGTAGAAGTTGCTTGCTAATTCCAGTTTCTCACTTTCAGAAAGAATCTCTCTTCCTTCGTAGTGAAAGCATTTGATCCTGTTTTTTCTATGCCTTATGTGGCCATGGCATGGAAGTATCATGTACTTTCATCACCCAGATTGCACCATTTAAACTTCGCTCGTCGCGTCCATTTTTGTGCATTCTGTACTGTCATCTACTGAATCATTTGCGTGCATAACTGGCGCAGGGTGAACTCCAAGTCTGACAGATTCTCCACTCCTCAATTGCATCCATGTAAGCTAGTAACTGTTGATTATTTGCTAGGATATGCTTGTCGGATATCTGTTTTTGACCCAAGCTCTGGTAGCAGCCCTGATTGATTGCAGTCGGTGGTTTATTCGAGTCGCCGCTGTCATCATCCTAGTTCCTCTGTTTATTCTGTCCCTAGTAATATTTTTTAGCTTTGCATTATGACACTAGTGGATTTCGAATCAGAAGAGATGTGATCTGACATTGACTGAGCGAGTATCAATTATTAGTGGCTTGTGATCTGATGTTGCTGACGAGAAAGCCTTGCATTCCGTTCCTATGAAGTCCTGGTAAATTTCACGTTGATTAGCCCTCTGTCCAGTCTAACCAGCGTCGGCGTCAGCACCTGTTTGTCCAGGTAAATTTCTTATGGCATACCTGAACGTCAATGAGCTCCATTTGATTAATTCAGTCGTTAAACTCCTCCATCCCAGACCATTTTATATGCTCGCTATTCTTCTCCTCTGGTGTTCTGTAAATGTTGAAGTCCCCCACTAGAATCCATGGTCTGCTTGAGCTGTAACACCTTTTGAAAGAATAATGACCGCTCGGTGGTGTCGTACGTTGCGTAAACATTTGTGATGACACATGAGTAATCAGTCGTTGTTGACGACACTTTGATCGTTAGGGAATTTCTGTTATGCTCCATTACTCAGTCGTTGTTGACGACGCTTTGATCGTTAGGGAATTTCTGTTATGCTCCATTACTGAGACAGTGTATTTGTTTTTATTCCAAGCAACCAGTGTACCCGTCGATGTTAGTTATAATTTCTAATATGCTGTTTACCAAAATTGTGCAGAGCTAAGTATCAAATATTGGACCAGAGGGCCTATGAGACAGATGAACAATTACGAGAACTAAAAGCTGACAGCATGAAAGTGAGCGGAATGCCCAATGTTCAGAAACTATTAGGAGTCTTAAACAGCTATTCCCTGGAGTCTATGGTCACATGACTGAACTTTGTAGGCCCTCACAGAAGAAATACAACCTTGCTGTTACTGTTGCCATGGGGAAATTCATGGATGCAGTAGTAGTGGAAGATGAAAGTACAGGACAGGAATGCATTAGGTATTTGAAGGATCTACGCATTCCTCCTCAGATATTTATTCCCTTACAGTCAGTCTGCTTGAACCCAGTAATTGAGAGATTGCGAACCCTTGGGGGATCTGCACAGTTGATATTTGATGTTATTCATGTTGATCAAGCATTGGAGAAAGCAGTCCTGTACGCTGTTGGGAATACACTTGTCTGTGATACGCTTGATGAAGCTAAAATGTTAAGTTGGAGCGGTGAAAGGTACAAGGTTGTCACTATTGATGGGATTCTTCTGACTAAATCTGGAACAATGACTGGTGGAGTAAGTGATGGAACGGAAGCTAGGTCAAATAAATGGACAACGGCAGAATAGAATCTTAAAGATGAAAAAAGACAGCTGGAATCTGAGCTGTCAAAACTTGGGTCCCCCAGGGAGTTGCAGATAAAGGAACTTGATGTATCTGAGAAAATCACTGGACTCGAGAAAAAGTTGCATGAGTTGAATGTCAAACAGAATCACCATAATAAGGAGCTACACAAATTATCATCGGAGAAGCGTAACATTGGAGAAGAAATCAATCGTCTGGAGCGAGGAAAGGAGGAATTGGAAAGCCTTCTTGCTGAAAACGAAAGTGAAGTAAGAAAGCAGGAGAGAAAATAAATGAGATTGTGGATAGGATTTTCAAAGCTTTTAGCATGTCAGTTGGTGTGAAGAACATTCGTCAATATGAAGAAAGACAACTAAAAGATGTTCAAGCACTTCAAGAGAGGAAGCTAAGCCTAAGTAATCAAATGTCAAAACTGAAAAACCAGCTGGAATATGAACAAAAAAGATATATGCAGGCACCCATTGAAAGTTAATGGAAACACGTGAGTCTCTAGAAAAGGAACTGATGGGCCTACATGAGGCAGAGTCTGGTGCTAAGATTCAAGCAGAACAAATTTCAAATCAGATGAAAGAGCTGAAAGCTGAAGCGGAAGACTGGAAGTCGAAGTCAGATGGATGCGAGAAGGCTATTGATGATCTGAAGAAGAAGAATAGCAGTGCGGCTGCGGCATTAGCAAAGCTGGAACGCCAAGTAAAGTCACAGGTTGGTTTGTCTAACAAAGTACAAAAATTATCATATTCAACTTTAGACAATTTTAACAGAGTTTTCACTGAAGTCTGTTTAAAAATTGCTTTCTTCATTGTGCGCAGAGATGACAATGATGTTATCTAGATAGAAGGCAAAGCATATCTAACACTGGTATTGTAACAAACATCTATGTTCTTGCAGGAGGTGCAACTTGTGCAACTTAGATCACGCCAACATGAGATTCATGTGAATTGTGATCTGGAGCAGTTGAAGCTTCCTACAGTCAGTGATCAAAGAGATAAAGGATCATCCTTACAAGAACTGGTCCTTGATTACAGCCAGCTTAGTGAAATCTACCTGCATGATATGCAGCTTTCTGAGCGCGACAAATTTGAGGCAGAGTTTAAACAGAGAACAGCCACACTAGTTGCTAAAATTGATAGCACTGCTCCAAACCTAAAAGCACTGGACCAGTATGAAGCACTGCAAAGGAAGGAAAGGGAGGTTACCAAAAAGTTTGAAGCAGCTACGAAAGAAGAACAAGAGATAACTGAAAAGTATAACTCTGTCAAGGAAAGAAGGCAACAGCTGTTCATGGAAGCCTTCAATCACATATCTAAAGGCATAGACATTATCTATAAACAATTAACAAAAAGTCGCATGCATCCACGTGGAGGAACGGCATATTTAAACCTAGAAAATGAAGATGAGCCATTTCGATATGGAGTCAACTACACGGTTATGCCACCTATGAAACGCTTTAGAGATATGGAATTGTTGTCCGGTGGGGAGAAGACTGTTGCAGCACTGGCATTGCTTTTTGCCGTTCACAGTTTCAGGCCATCGCCATTCTTCATACTGGATGAAGTCGATGCAGCTCTGGATAATTTAAATGTTGCCAAGGTTGCTGGATTTATCAAATCAAAGTCATGCAAGCGTATTGGCGAAGAGCAAGATTGTGATGGAGGCTATGGGTTTCAGAGTATTGTCATATCGCTGAAGGACCGCTTATACGACAAAGCTGAAGCACTAGTTGGTGTTTACATGGACTTGGAACGAAGTTGCTCAAGAACCCTCACCTTCGACCTGACAAAGTATCGGTCTTAATTATGAGTCAGCTAGTCATCACCTGTGCACCTGCACGGGATAGGTATTTTGAGAATGCGTGTATATTACTCCCTCTGGTCCGTATTAAGTGTCGCACAAAGATAACTAATGAGGTACAAATGTCTAGTATAAGTTGCGAAATTTAATTAGGATCGGAGGGAGTATATTTTAGTAATATTTAGGGCGTGGAATTTCTTGAAATTGGAAATTTGAAATTCGGAGCAGAAAATAGATAGTTTACAGTCACTACCCACGCGTTACCGGTATGGCAGAAAAGAAATTCCTGATTAGATGATTTACTAAAAAATCTACATGCACTATGGCAGAAAAGAAGTTCCTAATTATGTTACAACTGCATGAATGTTCTTCCAGTTATAAATTATAATACATCTACAGATCCCACGGTTCATCTATTTCTTTCTTTTTTATGTTCCAAAAAATACAAAATTTCACAAATGTTTGCAAATGGTCACATTGTTGTACGAAAAATAAGGGTAAGTTCTTAACCAATACCTAGATCCATGGATTTCTTTTATTATTTAGAACTATTTTTGTGGAAATTGGTAGAAGTGGTACAGTGTTCCTCATCGAGATATACCGTACTATCTTAAAGCTCGTTGGGTTCCTGCGCTCTCAGCGATTCGTTTGGTACGTTGAGCTGTCCGGTGTGCTGTTCTCTGTTCTCTCCACTTTTTGGTGGCTGCTTGTCTGGGTCAATTTTCGGTCCTTTTTGTCCTTGATCAGCGGTGGTACGTTGAGCTGTCCGTTCTTCAATTTCGTTTGTCGCGTGTCTGGTGGTAGTAGGGTGTCTTGTCTGGCCTGGTATTATTGCTTCCGTCCATGGTATGGTTTTCTTAATTTTTCTCCCACCGGTTGTTTGCTTGGTGCTGTTTCCTATGTCTCTCTTGCTGCTTGTGTCTTGTTTATTCTAGGCACGTTTGCTTTCTTCTTCCTCCTCGTTGCTTTCACGTCCCGTGTTCTGTCCGTACTTCCTTCCTGCTTGCTTTTGGTGTGATCTATCTTCTTTTTGTGTGTGGCTGCGTTGTTCTATGCTGCTGTTCTGTTTTCGTTCGTCGTTGCCGTTCTATTTTGTTTTCTTCTCTGCGCCTCTTGCTGTTTTCTTTCTTCGTTCTGGTAGTCCATCCGTCAGCTTCTTTGGGGTTCTATTGTGTGTGTGTGTGTGTCTGTTCTTGCGATCATCTTTCCTGCAAGCGCGGCGATGCAGCCGTCGTCTGGTTCGGGCCAGCTTGATGCTTCTCTAGCAGATCGTCGTCGATGTATTCGTCTTGGCAAGCGGCCACAGGAGGCTTCAGGATTAAGGGCAACAGCATTGATCCCACTCACATATGTTAGGACGATCCTTTTTAATTATTTTCAGTGCTCATGGTCCTAGCCTCCATTTTCTCATGGTTTGCTGTCTATTTTCTTGAAACTTTTAGGTACTTCGCTGTGTTTAGTCTTGGCAGGAGGATGTTCATCTGATCCAGATCGATGTACCTGCCCTGAGAAATTGAATATTCCCAACCAATAGAACTCAGTCCAAGCTACCGACAGATATTAAACAAAGGGGATTCATTTTTAATAGAAGCGAAAGATTTTGTTCCTGTGAAATGTTTGTTCGCCATGTCCCCATTCCAAATCTGAAATTTAATTGATTTACATTTGTTTGGTGTTTGTGGATATGCCTAGATGATGTGGAATGATATTGGAGTATCTGTGTAGAGCTCGTATCCTCTAAAACCGATCATAATCTGATCACCGTGGTTTAAAGATAGAAGTGTTTTCTCTAAAGTAATTTCGAAAAAAGAGGCTCCTCTATTGTAGTAGTATTATACCCTCCAGATAGCGATGTTGGGTTACAGCTAACAGTTATACTTGTGCTAATTGCATATTTTGAGGATGTTACAACAACACATGATCGATCTCTCTTATAAACTATGCTAGAGTTACTCTTCTTAAGTTCGTCGAGTATTTTGTACGACATGTCGATTCTAACTTCTTTTTTGCATTTTACAGTCAATCAGTTCAATTCCTCCTGTAACTCAAATGGCCATGGAAAGTGGGTAATTGTCTCGTGTAGAAAAATTGAAGGCTGGGTGGTGTCGGTCATATGATTTCTTTCTCGCAAACAACTTTTTAATATTGCGGATAATACTTCATTTGATCAATGAAGTAATTATATATGACTACTATATGCGGAAATTCACGTCTTAACCATACGTATTTGGTCTTCCTTGAAGGGGCCTTGTCTTTCAGATGGATTCACACATCCATCACAGTTCATGAGATTCATAAGGGGCCGTATAGGAGGGCTTTGGTGTAGCTTGCTAGGCTTGTCTCATGAGAAATATGGAAGGAAAGAAATGTGCGGGTTTTTCGAAACCAATCTTTGACATCGACTATGCTTGTTAGAATGAAGTATGAGGTGGCCACGTGGTGCCTCGCCAGGGCAAAGGTTTTGAATAATGTGATGCCGCGAGAGTAACTTTTGTCATTGGGTTTTTGACCATGACTAGCCCTGTAAAACTTTTAGTACCTCTTCTTAATTAATCAAAATGGCAGTCTCTTGCCATGTTTCAATAAAAATATGCGAAAATTCACAGTGATTACCAAGCTCATGTGCTTCTGCCTGAGTAAAAAAATCGAGAAAATAGTAAAACATTTCAACAAGTTTAAAAAAATTGTGACGAATAGATACAAGTGTTCTACATACATGGCAAGTTTCATGGTGAATTGACATTTGTGATGTTTTGGTCCAAAAAAACAAATCAGATGCCAAAATGGGATTTAAAAATATTTTCTAGAGCATTGCTTTTGGTACACATTTAAAACACTTATATATGTTCGACGCCAGTTATTAATTTTTTTGAAAGGTTTTACTATTGTTTTTTATTTTCCAGTCAGTCAGGAGCATGTGAGCCCACTCGATTACATGAGCATATATTTTCTAAGTTTTTTGAAGGGTCACCAAGCATGACCCACTTTTGCAATAATCATTGGCTTGATCATTATGAACTAAAAATCTGCAAAAGGTTTGCACAAAATGATTAGCTCCCCAATTGTCTTGTAGGGAATGTGTGGTGTACTTACAATATTCTCCTTTTTGATGGGGCAGCTCGAGGTCACGATGAGCTAAAGCGACATCGGACCCTAGTGAAACAAGAAACTTTTCTGTGAATGGGCAAATCAGCCAACTGAAGTCGGTGTACTTCCCCGCCGGGGAGCCAGTGGTGAACGCGATGCGCTGAAAGCAGCGCCACGCAGATGAAAGCCGTTATGCTTAGTCTGACCTCACTATCGCACCTGGTCAGATCCTCGACTCCCCATCCTCATCGGCCACTAGGTAGGAGAATAGTCGACTCCGATCACACCGCAACGCACGGAGCGCCCTTGAGGCACTGCTCTCCGCCACACCCTTCAGCAGAATATGTAATTGTTTGGCGATAAGCAAACCTACATCAAACTTTGCATCTATATGGATTTAATCTATACGGATGCAGTTTGTAGACACAATTAGACTGCAAAATATGAATAAATTGATCATCCACATGGAGTCCTGAAATTATCCCGTTCTGTGGCCCCTGTAAATGCAATAATTTCAGAAATCTTGATAACTTAATCACCGCAATACACATAAGCACAACGGTACCGACACAAAAACAGGAGGATTACACACAGAGAGTTATTATAAAACAAATTATATACATGAGTTCATCAAAGGCCTTTTCTATAACAGTTCGTCAAAGGCCTGATTTAGCCAAGGAACATGGATAACAACACCAAGCACCAGTTCTTGGACTCATATGTTAACATGGATTCATCATTTATCATACAGACCATAAGTAGACAGATAGATGTGTAGATAACGCATATGTTGTCCCAGCAAGTAAATGCTCATCGGATTCATGCAGCCTTGTCCACCCCTTGTTTATCCATGGCAGCCAGCTCTCCATAGTTGGCAAATCGGAGTCCTCAAAGCCTAATTCAGCCATCATGTTCGCCCATTGTTCCGAGAAATACTCTTCCTGGTCCTCAGCTTCGCTGTCGTCGGCGTCAGATTCCTCAGATGCGCTGCTGTTGGGGCTCGGGGTCTTGGATTCATCAGGTTCACTGCTGTTGGAGATCAGGGTCTCGAGTTCATCGGGTTGGCTGATGTCGCAGTCGGAGCTCAGGGTCCGGAGTACCTCAGAACCAGTCGTGGCTTCAACTCCACCTGCAGCTTCTCCTCCTTCAGAATCAGACCACCATCGCCGCTGCCGGCCGATTCCTTCCTTTTGCTGGTGCACACCTTCTCACCGGCCACCGCCGTCTCCTCCACCCCTTGGTTATCCATGGCAGCCAGCTCTCCGTAGTCGGCAAAATCGGAGTCCTCGAAGCCTAATTCAGCCATCATGTTTGCCCATTGTTGCGAGAAATATTCGTCAGATACGCACCGGTCGGCGTCAGATTCCTCAGATACACTGCTGTTGGGGCTCGGGGTCTTGGATTCATTAGGTTCACTGCTGTTGGAGATCAGGGTCTCGAGTTCCTCAGGTTGGCTGATGTCGCAGTCCGAGCTGGGGGTCCGGAGTACCTCAGATTCAGTCAAAGGCTTCACCTCTACCTGCAGCTTCTCCTCCTTCAGAATCAGACCACCATCGCCGCTGCCGGCCATAGCCGTCTCCTCTGCCTTCCTTTTGGTGATGCCGACCTTCGTACCCTCCTCACCGGCCATGGCTGAATCCGAGGCGCACCGCCTCACCAGAAGATTAATTTCGCCGGAATTTGGATTTGCTGCTACAGAGTACAGATTTGGAACCCTAGCTTTTGATAGGGCTTATACGGTTTATTTGGGGCGCTGGGGCCGTCGCGTCTGAATTTATAGTGACCCGGGAGAAGGTCCCTACTCGGATTCGACCCAGTATGGTTCCCTTGAAGGGAGTTGGACTCGAGGTAAACGCATAACCGTACTCGTTCGTCCATTATACAATGAGAATACACTTTCACGGAATATACATGGGAACTTCATCTACGGTCACTGGTCATCGGCCCAACGTCGTAAAAACAAGAATTTCAGTGTACCAGGTATGTGGTTCTATGATTAATCAAGATTTTTTTTTGTTCCTGTGATCAGTGCATGTCGGCAAGAATTTCAGTGTATCAGGTATATATGCTAGCTTGATCCAATGTACTTACTGAGCAGAGTTGGCCGAGCATGACATGAATGAATTTAAAGTTGGCTCTTGTATCCGTATATCTTGGTTGCCAAACTGTACCAGTGCAGGCTCAGATAGATAGTTGTGTGCACTGGATCCAGTTCGAGTTTACAACGCTTTTGTTCAAAAACTTATCAAACAGCATGCAGCTGAATATACAATGCCTGTAACTGTCCACAAACCAAAACAGTGGGCATTTGCCTTTTCACATTCTTTGTGATGTATGGCAATTTTATTTCATTGGCAACCACATGTAGCTGAATATACGCTTTTTCACCTTTCCACATTCCGACTAGGATTCACATGTACTTCCACCCTGAAAGTGATAGGAGCAACTGCTTGTCATGTATGGCGCTTTACATTTAGCTAGTACAAATTAATTAACAACTCAAAGATTTGCCAGTCTATTTTTCATGAGCTGGGATGTATCTCAAATTTATTGTTCCAAGAAATTGCACGATTTACACATAATTACAAACTAGCTTCCAGTACGAACATCTCAATGTGTATTAGCAGGTGTTGAATCGATGCTTGCATGTGTTGATGCGCTGACGCTGTATAGGAGAAGTCAGGACATGTGAAGTGATCTGGGCCAGGATTGCCAGAACAGTAGAACTGATGTCAAAAAAGATTGCATGATCATGTAGTAATTAGTTTTAGTAGAGCATGCCAATGAAGATATATCGCTGGAACGGATCACAGCTATTTTCATGCGTATTTGAACACTGCCTGTGATGAATATTTCATGAATTTATTAGGTTATGTGATGTTCTGTAGAGAATTATGAACCTGCTTTGGTGGCAAAGTTCAGTTGTCTGTCCTGCATACTGGTGTACTGAACCAGCTAACGCCAAGTTCAGTTGTCTTTCTGCTGTCTCCCTCCCTGAGCAAGGCTTTGTCCATTTCTGCTGTTTGATGTTTCAATGAGCACTGGTGCCAAACCATTCACACAATGTGACCATCCTAGACCACACCGTCATCTGACGTCCTATCTAAACAGTTTAAACCAGCTCAACCCATTTCAAACCGTGGCAAACGGTCTAGTTTAAGGAAACTGCATAAACCAGCTTGAACCGGGAATGCACATGATTATCTCCGATGTATCGCATGTATACCAAGGTTAGGGACCTTTGGAATGATTCACTTAAAGGCATGATGCGATCTTTCGGTGATCATGTGTGCCGTTTGGAACCTTTGGAAAAGAGAAACGAAATGGTTTTCCTTTCCGGCAAGAGTCTGAACCTGTCTCTCGGATGTTTGGAAGATGTGCAGAGGACCTCTTCAGGTCGGCGAAGACATGTGTTAATTCGTCAGACAAAGCAACTCTATATGACTGGACTGTGATGTTCTATATGGGCGAACAGGTTGTTGTAAGTAACTTCTGACACGTGGGTGGTTGCCTACTGGCCGCGGAGCCACGCAGGATTCCGTCCGTGGACGGCCACACGCCCGGCACCCATGCATGGCGACGGCGTCGTCGTCTTGCTCTAACGAGCGTGAGCCACCAGAATTTCCCTCCCTTCAATTCGTACTGTCAAACAAGTAAAACTGATGTTTAGACAATTTTCAAACTGAGGTTTAGACTACATGCATCATGCATATATGAAAAATAGTGTTATCGTATATTTACTTGTCAAATCACCTATTTTGATTTGAATGTCACAAACTAAATGAAACAATTATAACATGTTTATATTATAATAAATAATGAGACGTGCGTACAAAATTTAACAACCAGGTTAAATTTTGGAAAACGCTGGTTATCATCCGGGGGATAGACGCGTTCCGTCCCCTGGCTCCTACCTTCGACGCGTGTCCAGCGTTACAAAAGGAAACGACACGACCGGTCACACCACGCGCACCATCTCTTCTGCCACCACGCGCACCTTATCTCTTCGCACTGTCGTCTCCTAGCTGCTGCCGTTCCTCTACCAAATCAAACGGAGAGACGAGCTCGCACTAGCTGCTGCCGCCGTCTCCTTCTCGGCTCCTCCTCATGCGCAGCAACGGGCGACGGCCACGCCTCCTTCCCTCTCTCCCCTCCACCAGATCTTCGCCTCCTGGGCACGCCGGCGAAGCCGCGGCCATGCTCGACCGGCTCCCTCCTCTCTTCCTCGCGCCGCCGCCGTAGAGCACGCCCTCCACCTCGCGCCTCCGCCCCGTGCGCAATCCGAGCTCCTCCTCTGAAAGGACAAGGATATCGCCTAGATGGGGGTGAATAGGCGATTAAAACTTTTCCGGTTTAGGCTTGATAATTGCGAAATAAAACTAGGTGTTTAAATTAACAAGCCAACAACCTAAATAAACTAGGCTCACCTATGTGCACCAACAACTTATGCTAAGCAAGACAAGCAACAAGGTGATAGCAATATAGAATACTTCAAGCACGAAGGCTATCACAATGTAAAGTGCATAAGTAAAAAGCTCGGGTATAGAAATAACCGAGGCACGCGGAGACGAGGATGTATTCCCAAGTTCCTCCTTGTTAAGTGAGTACGTCTCGTTGGAGAGGTGTGAACCAACACAATGGTTCAACAATCACAAAGGTTTCACCTTCTTCTCCGATGAACCGCACCACAAAGGTTTGGTTCACCTTCCACTATCGGAATCCTTCGAGGCGGAAATCCGGAGCCTTTCAACAACGATCCGGGGCACAACCCACAACGGGATTGGGGGCTCCCGAACAGCTACAAGTAACCACACAAGGGTCTCAACCACCACACGGGCGTCTAGGGTCCAAGGACCCAAGAGTAACAAGTTCACAAGCTTTCAACTTCCACGAATCCTCGTGGAGAGCACAAACCGATGCAACGAAGCAATGGCAAGAGCACAAGGCTCAAATCCTTCACTCTCAAATCCCACCACAAGCAACTAATGCTTATGGGGGAGAAGAGAGGAAGAACAAAGAAGAACTCAACAAATAGAACTTCAAGAACTAGATCGAAAGAGTTCCCCTCACTTAGAGGAGAGATTGGTTGGTGGAAATGTAGATCTAGGTCTTCTCCTTCAATCCTCCAAAGATCAAAGAGTTTGGGTGGAGGGATTGGGAGATATTGAAGATATGAGCTTGCAACAATGGAGGAGAGAGAAAGCAAATCGTGTTAGGCAGAGCTAGTTGGCTGGAGGAAGGTGGAGGGGTATTTATACCCCTCCCAGAAAAAGAGCCGTTGCAGCCAACTTCACACCGGAGACTCCGGTCAGAGAGACCGGAGACTCCGGCCTACACACCGGAGACTCCGGGAACATTCCGGCAAGTCTCCGGACAGGTTCCAGGGGCTGAACCACATCTGGCAAGGAGCAGCTCGGGCCGGAGACTTTTCGACCAATGACCGGAGACTCTGGCCTGGGGCGGAGACTCCGGAAACATTCCGGCAACACTCCGGACAGAGTCCAGAGAGTGAACCGCTGCTTATTTTCGACAAAAAACCCTGGGTCCAGAGACTCCGGTTGAGGCACACCGGAGACTCCGGCCTAGAAAGCCAGCAAAACTGCAAAACCTGAAATGTAATAACTTTTGCAAGGAAACTCCAAACGAGATGAAACCAACGAGGTTGGAAAGGTAGCGACAAGAGCTTTCCTACAACGAGGTTGGAAATATTAAGGGTCACAAATATGGAGGAGATATCACACATGGGAGGTGTGGGCCTTATCTCGAGGAGAACCGGTAATATTTCCAACACCGAGAACACAACAAGTTTTCCATCTGGACTCCGTTTTCAATGATATTGGGCTTGCTCCGAAGATAATCACAAGCACTACATGATCATGCATATACACATCATAGTCCATCATGTGAGGAGGATAACACAAGAGGAGAGTTTGACCTCTCTACAAGAGACGAACCGGTAAAACCTCCAACATCAAAAACTCCACAAGATATCCAAATGAAATCCGTTTTTGATGAACTAGAGCTTGGTATGGAGATGAACACAAGCTCTAAATTCTCACATGGATAAAAGCCAAATAAGAACCAAGAAAGATGATATGCCAAATATGCAAAGGTTTGAGCTCTCCAGAAAGGTGCGATCAAGTTACTCACTTGAGAGCCCCTCTTGATAGTACACCGTCTATCCTATAACCCGGTCTCCCACTAACACCACGAGACCGGTAAAATAGAAAACCTATCAAGATCATACCTTTGCCTTGCACATGCTTGATGAAGACTTCTCCAAATACTCCCCCATACACCATTATGGGAGAGCCTTGCTAAACTCCATCTTCATGAATCCACTTGCACTTCATCTTCTTATCTTGATATAGATGATGGCTTGGAGATAAACATGAAGTTCACTCAATCTTCTTTTCCAAGCCATGCTTGCCATAAGCTCAACTCTTCACATGACCATTCTTCATATAAACCCTTGGATGGAACCTTGGTCATCATGTAATCTTCTAGAGTCCAACACATGAACTCCAATCTTTTCCTATGGACAAGATCTACAAGAATATCTCAATGCAAACATTAGTCCATAAGGATTGTCATTAATTACCAAAACCACGCATGGGGCAACACATGCCCTTTCATCCTCTCTCCGCCGTCCTCCCTACAAAGCTACAAAGCGGGCCGAGAAGAGATGCTACGAGCGGCAGCCGTGGCTGCTATCAGCGGTGCACAGTGGTGCTGCATGTGCTCAGAGGAGGTTCTTCCAGAAGAGGGCGGCGTGCTGCCGTCGGTGGGGGGCGCTGCTACCGCCGGTGTCGGTGATGCTACCGTCGGTGGGCGTCGATGCTGCCGTTGATGGTCCGGGATGCTACCGTACCAAGGCGGCGATGCTACCGTCGGTGCTCGGTGATGCTACCCTAGCACCGCCAGTGGGCGGCGGTGATGCACGTTGGAGTTGGTGCCGCCGGTGATGGTGCGGGGTTGCTGTCGTCGATGGTCGGGGTTGCTGCCCCGATGCTGCTGGCGGTGGTGCGGGGATCCTGCCGTCGATGGTCGGGCATGCTACCGTCGGTGGGCGACGATGCTACCGTAGCTTCTCGGTGATGCTACCGTACCAAGACGACAATGCTACCGTCGGCGCTCGGTGATGCTACCGTACCAAGGCGAGGCGCTGTGTGATGCTACCGTACCAAGGCGACGATGCTACCGTCGGCGCTCGGTGATGCTACCGTAGCAAGTCGAGGCGCTTGGTGATGCTACCGTACCAAGGCGGGCGACGATGCTACCCTCGGCGCTTGGTGATGCTACGGTACCAAGGCGACGATGCTACCCTCGGCGCTCTGTGATGCTACCGTACCAAGGCGACGATGCTACCCTTGGCGCTCGGTGATGCTACCGTACAAAGGCGATGATGCTATCATAGCGGGATGGCGGTGATGCTCGCCGGAGTTGGTGCCATGGAGTACTGCGATTAGACGGCAGAGATGCTCCCACGGGCAGACGGCCAAGCTACCATGGTGTGATGCGAGGATACGACGGTGATGCTACCAAGACCGGCGATGCTCCCATTGGCAACGGCGAAGCTACGCGGACGTCTTCTCCGGCAGCGACGTCTTCTCCGGCGACGACGTCTTCTCCGGCAGCGGCGTCTTCTCCGTCAAGGGCGCCTTCTTCGGCGGCGGCTCCGGCGACGGGGCCTTCTCCGGCGGCGGCGCTTTCTCCCACGCGGCCATGGTCAAGGGGATTTTTTGTTGGTTTTTTCTTTTTTTTCTGCGACGGGAAACGAGAGGTTTGCGCGTGATTTGTTTCTCGTTGACCACTAAAAGAGACACGTGTCGCCTTCCCCACCTGGGGGATCGGGGGAAATTATCCCCCGGGGGACGCCTAGTACTGCCCTTAAATTTTCAGGTTCACTAGTGGAAGAAATTTAACAACTTAACTTTTCAGAACGAAACAAGGAAGACCATCTGAATAATATTTCTACGACCACTGCTTGGCGTACAACGTTTTCCTATACGACGTGTGTACGACGGACTTCAGTCCGTCCGTTGCTTTGCACCAGCTTTTCAATCAGCTACGTCGGATCTAAATATCGTACAGGAATCCGACGTAAACGTCGGATGCAAAGCAATTTCATATTTCTACCCAAGTACTCTGTAAGAGCATCTCTAGCAGAACCCGCAAAAACGGAAACCGCAAAAGCATTTTGCGGGCCGCGTTTTTCGCGTTTTTGCTCGGTATTTCGTGCAGCGAAGAACAGAACCCGCAAACGCAACCTGCATTTCTTCGATTTGGAAATTTGAGAATTCGCGGGAACGAACTAGTTCATATTCGACAGCAGCAGCAGTTGATTCTTACACAAAATGCGGCCTAGTTCGCCGCCGATCAAACTTAGCCTACATCTACACTAGCCTAGGTCGCTGCCGATCAAACCCTACTGGTCAAAATGCGGCTCCTCACCGGAACCATGGGCGCGGCGGGGACTGATACGTCCATTTTGCATCACTATTTTATAGCATAATTTACTGTTATTCAATGATATATTTCATATTAAGAGGAGTTACTTATGTTATTTGTCTTATTTTGCATGTTTGATGATCATTGGATAATTAACTGCCGGAGTCAGATTTCAGCTGGAAAAAGCACCGTCAAGACACTATATTTCTAGAGCACTAAAAATATTTCCAAGAAGACAGATGTTCCTATTTTATCAGAAGATGGACTAAGCCAAAAGGGAGGCTGAGATGGGCCAGGAGGGGTCCACACCACCCCTGGGCGCGGGGCCCACCTTGACCGCGCCCTAGCCAGGTGTGGTGCAACTGGCCCACCTCAGGCGCTCCCCCTTCGCGTACTTCATCCCGCATAAACCCTAAGACACGGGGAGTCCGAGAGAAAATATTCCGCCACCTCCACGAGGCGGAAACAACAGAGAGAGAAAAAGCTCTCCGGCAGGGAGAAATCTGCCGGGGAAATTCCCTCCCGGAGGGGGGAGATCATCGCCATCCTCATCGTCATCGCGCTGGACTTCATCGGGATCATCATCATCATCTCCACCACCATCACCACCATCACCGCTGCACCATCTCGTTCCGCTGTAACATCTAGAGCTATACTTTGTTTAGTTCATAGGGGAAACTCTCCCGGTGTTAATTACTCCTTGTGGTTGATGCTATTGGGTTTTATCGGTGAATTAAAGTATATGTTCAGATCGCTATCCATCATTATATCACCTCTGATCATGATCCATATGATGTCTCGTGAGTAGTTCGATTAGTTCTTGAGGACATGGGAGAAGTCACGCTGTTAGTAGTGGAATTATGTTGAGTAATATTTAATGGTTTGATATTTAAGTTATGGTGCTATTCTTCTAGTGGTGTCGTGTGAACGTCGACTACATGACACTTCACCTTTATGGGCCTAGAGGAATGCATTGTGGATTTGGTTGCTAATTGTGGGGTTGCCGGAGTGACAGAAACCTAAACCCCCGTTAGTATACCAGTGCACAAGGGAGCGTAGGATCTCAGAGTTTAAGGCTGTGGTTAGATTTATCTTAATTATTTTATTGTAACTGCGGATGCTTGCAAGAGGTATAATCACAAGTATGTATTAGTCCAAGTAAGGGCGGTGCATTAGCATAGGTTCACCCACACAACACTTATCAAAACAATGAAGATTAGTCAACTATGTGAAGCGAAAGCACTTGACTAGAATCCCGTGTGTCCTCAAGAACATTTTGTCATCATAAGTAAACCAACCGGGTTGTCCTTTGCTCTAAAAAGGATTGGGCCACTCGCTGCAATTATTATTACTGTCTTTTACTTACTTGCATTTTATTTACCTGCTATATCAAAAACCCCTAAAAACTTGTCTGCTAGCATTTACAGTGAAACCTTTACCGAAACTCCTTGTCAGCACCTTCTGCTCCTCGTTGGGTTCGACACTCTTATTTATCGAAAGTACTACGATACACCCCCTATACTTGTGGGTCATCAAGACTATTTTCTGGCGCCGTTGCCGGGGAGTGAAGCACTATTGGTGAGTGGAATTGGTAAGGGAAACTTTTACTGTAGGTGCCATTTTTATTTCTGCTTGCTACTTTATTTTATCATGGAGAGATCTCCATTTGAATCCCTGTTTGGAAATACTACTACCACTGCTACGGTAGTAGAAGAGGAACCACCTGATCAAGTAATTCCATTTAAAATACCTATGAAAATTGTTGAACGAGTTACGAATAACCGCTATGCAGAAGATGGAACTGTCCCTTCTGGGGATCATTTGCTATTTATTCATGAATTATGCGAGTTGTTCAAGTGTGCAGGTATTTCAATGGAAGAGGTCAAGTAGAAATTGTTTTCTATATTGTTGACTGGTAAAGCTGCAAAATGGTATAGGATGCTGAAGAATGGGCGTTCTATTGGCTGGGAGGAGATTGTGCCTCTCTTTTATTCTAAATTTTATCCTCCTAGTGAAATTCATCAAGATCGGAATCATATATATAATTTTTGGCCTCATGATGGAGAAAGTATTGCCCAAGCGTGGGGGAGATTGAAATCATTAATGCTCAAATGCCCCATTCATGAGCTTCCTGGTAATGTCGTTATTGATACTTTTATGCAAGGCTTTCTCTTCAAGATAAAACTCTATTGGATACCTCTTGTGCTGGATCATTTACGCGTAATAAAGAGAAAGTTAAGTGGGACCTTCTTGATCGGATTGAGGAAAATACTGAAGGATGGGAGAACGACAAAGGTAGAGAATCAAGTATAAAGTATGATTACGAATGCATTAAAGCTTTTATGAATACTGATAATTTTCGTAATCTCTATGATATGTATGGTCTTGATTCTCAAGTTATTGCAAACTGTTACAAGGCTTTTGCCTCTTATCTTGATGTTCCTAAAGAAAGTTGCAATAAGTATCACTTGCCTTACAAAGATAATACTAATTCTGCCAATATTAAAAACATTGAAGTTCATACAGTTGATCGTATCTTGCCAGAACCTTATACTGAGAAACCACCTTTTCCTGTTAAAATTAGGGAACATTCTATCATAACTAGTGTGGTTAATAAAAGTGCAAAGAAAGCTTTAGAACCTGCTGAACAAATAGCGGTTGAACCGACAATAGCAATAGTAAAGGATTTGGTAACTGAAAATGTAGAAGGAGGACATATTATCTTTTGTGAAGATGCCTCTAATATTGTTTCACATCCCAGTAGAGCTAGGAAAATAAGTGTTCATGTGCTTTCATTCAAAATAGGAGAACATTGCTATTATGGTTTATGTGATATTGGTGCAAGTTCTAGTGCTATTCCTTTTGATCTTTATAAAGAAATTAGGCATGAAATTGGTCCTTGCGAACTTGAGGAGATTGATGTGGTTATTCAGCTTGCTAATAGAGAAAATATCTCTCCAATTGGTATTGTGAGAGATGTTGAAGTTTTATGTGGTAAGACTAAATACCCTGCTGATTTTCTAGTACTTGGTTCTGTTGCTAGTAAAGCTTGTCCCATTATTTTTGGTAGGCCTTTCTTTAATACATGTGGTGCTATTATAGATTGTAAGAAAGAGAAAATTTACACTAAATTTAATGGAGAATCTTATGAGTTTAATTTCTCTAAGTTTGGTAAACAACTTTATGAAACTGATTTGCCTAATGAGGACTCGAAAATCGAACAACTTGCTGCTATTGCTATTGCTCCTAATAATGCCTTGTAGCAATTTATGAAGGAACACGAAAGTGAAGTATTTATGGAGGAGAGGAATGAGATTGACAATGCCTTTCTTCGTCAACCACCAATGCTTAAGCATAATTTGCCTGTGGAAGATTTGGGTACCTCAGCGCCTCCTTGTGGTGCCCCGACCCGACTGCTATACAGTGATACTGTGTCTCCGGTTATCCGACACCACCAGACACACTATCAAAGCATAATAGAGAGATCAAGACTTGTGGAACAACTTGCACATCACAGACTCTACGACACAAATCATTATAGTTCAACTCTTATAATAGAGAAAGATAGCAAATGACAACCAGAGGTCACTGACCCAACATTACAACATGCGGAAGCGAATTAGGTTGTTCTAAACAACAAGATCCAACATATAAGAGGCCTACAGATAAACATCACAGCGCCAGCTGTTCCAGGTTGTCCCAAGCTGCCACCTGGGAACCCCAGACTACTCGTCGACGTCCACAAAGAATCCACCTTCGAGGTCGGTGAAGTCCTCCTCTGAAACAAAACAAACGACGTTGAGTTCGACGAACTCGCAAGATTATATATAGAGCATTAGCTCGATGAGGCTCTCAAAGTTGTATGGCTGTTTTGCATAAAGCTGATTTTATTTATGAAAACATAACTCAAAGGCATCGACTAATCAGAATATTTTCAAAAGAGGTAAGGAGTAACTCTTTCTTTCATCACCTTACTCATCATCAACCATCATCAACCACTATACCTGTTCATCAAAGGCACCTCCCCGAATCACCCTCGAGGAAGCTCACCTTGCAATCTTGAGTGGTACCTCTAGTACCCAGTTTTAATCATTCCGTTAAAGTTATTCTATGATCTTATCGTCCTTTCCCAAGTTGTCCGTAACCGTGGACACGGTTTTTCGAAAAGATTTAACCCTGCAGGGGTGCACTGTGTTTACCTTCCGTACCGCCCGGCTCATTGCCTACACGTAGCTCTCTTCCGGGGAAAGCCGGCTGAGTGTGAACGGTTACGACCTTTACCTTGTTAAAGACTAACCCAGGATCATCAGTAAAGAACTCGTACCTAGGCGGCGAGAGTGAGACAAGACACCACCATGCCAAAGTGGCCTCTCATCCCCACCTTTAAGCATCTTATTACCTGTCACCACAAATTCTCCACCATCATCTGAACACTTCAACAACCTTTTTCTGACATGAAGTATCCATCGGACGGCTAAGCATTTAACTAAGCATGGCTAAGCATCAACATTGCATAGTTAAGGATTTCAGGCCAACAGTACAATCCTATGGATAATAGGAGGGGAAACAGGTAATTGGCATCGAAATCTTAATGCAACTATAGGATACTCTAATCCAAGCAAATTGACATTTGGAACCGCATGCAATATTATAGTGGAGAAAATATTTGCGGAAAATAGGATAAGACATGCTCAGAGGGGGGATTACGCTTGCCTTGGTCAACGTGCTGGTAGTACGGATCCTCGGGGTATTGTGGGGTAACCCCGGCTGCTTGATCTATCGAAGTACAAAACATCGGAAGAAAACAATTCAATCACCACACATATGCTTAACAAATGCAATGCGCAAACATGGGATGATATGACATTTTGAATGCATTGATCTTAATGTAGCAAGGTCTACCAATTTACATGAGGTACGGAAATAATTATTTAACAAGAGAGGAAATAGCTACACATTGTTTTTAATGTTTTCCTGCGCTTAATTTGAGGTAAACATGCATGAAATTTAGTTTGGAGGTTAAATCCCATTTTTCTGGACATATTGGTATAACCAACACAATTTTCTGAAACCCCGAGAAAAAGTTGTTACAATTATAAACTCCCTCTTTTAAAATCTGTCCCTTTGATGAAATATGTTAAACAACAAGTGAAACTAATTGTTTAGATTTGGAAAAGATGAAATGTGAAATTTATTAGGTACTGAAACAAATCGGATTATCCGAATTTATTTGACTCGGAAATTCCGATCGAGGAAGCAGACTGAAAAATTGGCTAAGGAAAACAGAACATCTCGTACTGAAGAATTTCGGAAGATCTGATTCCTACTCCACCCGGATTATCCGATCATCGCAGAGGATCGAAATCCTGCTAAGGACCTAAGGTCCAGACGTACTGGAACTAATCGGAAGATCCGATTGTTACCAAACAGGATTATCCGAGCGCAACAGGATGCACGGCGACGTGGGGTGCTCCGGCGACACAGGGCGAGGGAGAGCGAGTGGAGGCAGTGGGGAGGTCGCAAGGTCACCCTGGACACCTCAGAGAAGACGGCGAGGTCGGAGGAGGCGTGTCTACGACGAATTCGTCCGCGGCGGCGAAGTAGTGGACGGCCACATCGATTCACGGCCTCCCTCGCCGATTCCTTCGGCGGAGAAGAGGAGGGCGACACGGCAAAGCTTCTGGCGGTCTCCGTTTCGCTCGAGGCGAGCTCAAACCGCGGCGGCGACGATGACCATGGCGGCTCGGGTGCGCGCTCGGGGGAGAGAAGAATGGGGGATCGAGGGAAGCATCTGGGGGGGAGAGAGCAGGTGGGTCTCAGGGGCTTGCTGTCCTGCTCTCCTTGCAGGTGAGGGCAGCGGAGGGGCCCGGGCGAGGGCGTGCGCGCGAGCGCGACATGGCGCCATGGCGCCAGTGCGCGTGAGGTGAGAGAGAGAGATGACAGTTTTCCAGAAAACCCCATGGTACTTTTAGACGCATCACAGATAGGTCCTTTTCACCTTTTATTTAAAAATTGTGGCTTCAACGATTTAATTTAAGCACTTAAACATTTTATTAAAATCTGTAAAAATTTGTGTTGCCTCCCCACATTGTGAAGAAGCTCTACAAAAATTGGCGTCTCAAAATAAAATGTTTTGAACCACTTTGGTTTATAAAGGTTAGATAGGGCATTTCGCTAAATTTCAAAATGTTGCTCCTTCAACAATTTGGAGCAAGTGCAAAATATTCTTTTGGAGCTCTTGAAACTTCCTTGACAAATATAAGATGTCAAGTATTTGTGTTTTGCAAGTTTGAGTGCTTCACGGTTTTGAAATTTGTTGAAGCAAAATTGGACTTTTGTTTGAAGTGGTGCCAAACCTCCACAATTCCCTAGCAACAACCACAATTCCCTATCACAATTCCCTAGCAACAACAACATGATGCATGATGCCATGATGCAATGAACACAAAAGTGGAAAATTTACACCGGTTTTTAGGTTCTTAAACTTCGGGCTGTTACAAATCTACCCCCCTTACAGGAATCTCGTCCCGAGATTCTAAGGTTGCGGAAAGAAGTCGGGATACTCCTCACGAAGACTAGACTCTCTTTCCCAAGTGCTTCTTCCTCGGAATGGTGAGACCACTGAACTTTGAGGAACTTGGTAGTCTTGTTACGGGTCTTCCTTTCGGCTTCATCCAGACACGGATAGGATGCTCGCGATAAGTGAGATCTTCCTGAGATCTAGCTCTTCATGATTGACTCCATGGATAGGATCCTTGAACACCGGCGAAGTTGGGAGACATGAAACACATCATGTACATTTGGGAATTTGACCGGTAACTCCAATTGATAAGAAAGATCTCCTCGCTTGGCCAGAACGGTGAAAGGGCCAACATAGCGAGGTGCCAATTTCCCTTTGATTCCGAAGCGGCGAACGCCACGAAGGGGAGAGACGCGGAGATAAGCTTTATCACCAATTTCATAGTGAATTTCCTGATGGTGCTTATCATAGTAGCTCTTCTGCCTAGACTGAGCAATCTTCAGATTCTCTCTTATGATTCGAACCTTCTCCTCAGCTTCATTGATCACATCCGGACCAAAGAGTGCCCTCTCTCCGGTCTCGGACCAATTTAGAGGAGTGCGGCATTTTCTTCCATATAGAGCCTCGAATGGAGCCATGCCCAGACTAGCTTGATAGCTATTGTTGTAGGAGAACTCCGCGAAAGGGAGTACTTTTCCCAACCCTTGCCAAAAGAGATCACACATGCCCTAAGCATGTCTTCCAACACTTGGTTCACTCTTTCGGTCTGACCATCAGTTTGAGGATGGTAGGCGGTACTGAAGTTGAGACGGGACCCCATAGCAGTTTGGAAACTCTGCCAAAACTTGGATACAAAGATACTTCCACGGTCCGATATGATCCTCAGAGGGACCCCATGCAATGGAACAATACGAGCCAATATAAACAGCAAGTTGACTTGCCCGTATATCATCACGGACTGGTAGGAAGTGAGCAACCTTGGACAGACGATCAATGATTACCCAGATTGCATTGTTGCCCTTTTGAGATCGGGGAAACCCGGTGATGAAGTCCATACCAATTTCATCCCATTTCCACTCGGGACTGCAATAGGGCGAGAGTGCCGGCAGGTCTTTGATGTTCAGCCTTTACCCGTCGACAGTGTCGCATTCAGCAACATACTTGGCAATTTCTCGTTTCATCCGAGTCCACCAGAATTGTGGTCGAAGGTCTTGGTACATTTGGTACTACCGGGATGAATAGAGAGAGGTGATTCATGAGCTTCTTGAGGATAGCTCCCTCAAATTCGGTTCTTTGGCACTACCAAGCGGTCACCAAAATAAACAACCCGGATTCATCTTCCGAGAAACATTTGGCCTTGCCACTAGCAATGTTCTTCTTGATATTCAGGATACCCTCATCCAGCTTCTGAGCATCCTTAATCTGGTCTACAAGAGTAGCTTTGATCTCCAGATTTGCAAGGTAGCCGAGGAACAATTTCCAGGTTCAAACGGGCAAACTCTTCATGAAGGGCAGGTTGGGCCTTTTCAATCATCAGATTGTTGCAATAGGACTTCCGACTTAGCGCGTCAGCCACGACGTTTGCTTTGCCGGGTTGATAGTTCAGACTCACATCATAGTCCTTGATTAACTCCAACCAACGCCTTTGCCTGAGATTTAAATCCGGCTGGGTGAAGAGGTACTTCAGACTCTTGTGATCCGAGAAGATCTCGCAACGGTTACCAAACAGGTATGGTCTCCATTGCTTCAAAGCATAGACCACCGCGGCAAGTTCTAGATCATGAGTTGGGTAGTTGTGCTCATGCGGCTTAAGTTGGCGAGAAGCATAGCCACCACATGGCCATCTTGCATTAGCACACAGCCCAAGCCTTGCAGAGAGGCGTCACAGAAGACGACGAAATCCTTGCTGTGTCCGGCAGGACAAGCACAGGAGCGGACGTGAGTTTGGCTTTCAGTGTTTTGAAGCTCTCTTCAGCTTCGGCCGTCCATACGAACTTTTTATCCTTCTTGAGAAGGTCAGTCAGGGCCTTGGCTATCTTGGAGAAACCTTCGATGAATCGGCGGTAGTAACCGCCAATCCGAGAAAGCTACGATGTCCTTGACTGACATTGGAGTTTTCCAATCCAAATGGACTGAATCTTGTCAGGAATGACAGCCACACCATTAGCGGATATCACATGACCAAGGAAGACAGATTATCCAACCAAAACTCACACTTGGAGAACTTGGCATAGAGGCGGTGTTCTCGAAGTCTGTCAGAACCAAACGAAGATGTTCCTCATGCTCTTCATTGGTTTTGGAATAGATGAGGATGTCATCGATGTAAATGACGACAAACTTGTCAAGATAATCCATGAAGATGGAGTTCATGAGCCTCATGAAAGTAGCTGGGCATTGTGAGACCAAAGGACATGACGGTATACTCATATGAGCCATAGCGAGTAACAAATGCCGTCTTTGGAATATCCTCCTTTCTGATTTTTATCTGATGGTAGCCTGACCTCAGATCCATCTTGGAGAATACCGTTGCACCAGCTAACTGATCCAACAGATCATTGATGCGAGGAATAGGATACTTGTTCTTGATTGTCACCGCATTCAACGGTCGATAGTCAGAGACTAGACGAGGCACGGTAGAATCCCTCTTCTTGACAAAGAGTACCGGACAACCCCAAGGTGAACTGCTAGGCTGGATGAAATCCTTGCTAACAGCTGATCAATTTGCTCTTTCAACAGAGCCAACTCTTCCACCGGCATACGGTAGGGCTTCTTGGAAATTGGAGCGTACCGGGAAGTAGATCTATGACAAACTCCACACTTCGGTCAGGAGGCATGCCAGGCAATTCTTCCGGGAACACATCCGGGAAGTCACACACCACGTGTATGTCCTGGATTTCAGGAGGGGATTCGCCTTCCATAAAGCAAAGAGGATCTCAGGTGAGTTGGGTATGATGAGGATGGAGGTCTTGATAGTGCAGACCAATACTTCACACTGTCACCGGAAGAATTGGTCACGGTGACGGTCTTGGCAGCACAGTCGAGATTAGCCTGGTATTTGGCTAGCCAGTTCATGCCCAGTATGACATCAATGCCACTTGACCTCAGAGCTACCAAAGCGAAAGGAAAAGAGTAGTAACCGATAGTAATCTGAACTTCAGGAGTAACCCCATCGGTTTGCCATTTGGAGCCAGGAGTGGAGATCCCAAGGGACGCTCATTTTCTCAAACGGTATTTTGTGGTCTTTTGCAAAAGCTATGGATATGAATGAATGCGATGCTCCAGAATCAAACAAAACTGTAGCAGATTGTTGTTGATTCGTAACTCACCCATAAGAACGCCGGGGTCCTCTTCAGCTTCTTCAAGAGATGTGGTTCAGGCGACCACGCACAATAGGTCCAGCCTTGCCAGCTGGAGTGGCAGGGGCTCGTGCAGGAGTTATCGCGAGAGGTGCCTTCTGGGGGCACTCCCTGGAGTAGTGGCCAGCCTGGCCACAGGTGTAGCAAGTGACTCCAGGTGGAGCAGGTAGCATAGGACGGTACCCACTCCGCCTACCCCAAGTGTCGAAGTAGTGGGGCGCGGAGGGGTGGCCTGTATCCGCGGCTCTCGGCATGAATGGAGCACGCGGCACAGCGCTGTAGGGACAAACACCCTGCGCTTCTTGCTCTCAGAACCCGAGGAACTCTGGTGGTCCCCGTGTGCGGGCCTCTTGGAAGCCTCAAGTTCCTTTCTTCCTTGCTCGAGAGTAAAGCCTGGTTGAACAGCTCCTGTAGGTCTGGAACCTGAAGGGCAATAGCTCATAGCGAGCTGCGGCGTAAGACCCTTGCGGAACAGCTCTTGCTTGTCAGCATCATTGGTCACGTCCCTTGGGGCGTAACGAGAGAGATGGTTGAACTCACGACCATAAGTGCGGAGGTCCATCCGTCCCTGTTGCAAATCCAGGAACTCCCTCCTCTTCAAGTCCATGATCGGCTGGGGAATGTACTCCGCACGGAAGGCAGTGCGAAATCAGCCCAGTGAAGACATGGTTGGCTGGAAACAAAGCCACATGGCTTTCCCACCAACAGCCAGCAGCACCAACCAAGAGATAGGTGGCAAAGTTGACTTGCTCAGCCACTGGGACATGCAGCGCGGAGAACTTGCGCTCCAAAGCACGAAGCCAATCATCAGCTTCCAGTGGCTCCTTAGCATCAGCAAAGGTGGGTGGCTGCGAGCGCAGGAACTCAGTGAGAGTGTTGCACTCGTTCCTCCGTGCATTCTGCTGCACCAACTGCTCAAGCAAGCGCTCATTGCGCCCACGGTTCTCCTCAATGGCCATCAAGACCTCAGCCATCGAGGGTGGTGGCGGCAGATCATCCTCATCATCATTGTGGTTACCGCGACCACCACGGCCTCCACGGCCTCCTCGAGCCATTCTGGAGATTTGACAATGACACGGTTAGTATCTTTCTCCGAATGGTCGAACAATAGCATTAGCGTCTACACAAGTACACAGACTAGGGACGATAATACATTGTGAGAAGGAAAACAACAAGATAGAACTTGGGTCAAAGATCAGCATCATGTGCTACTAGTGAGAGTTAAGAAATCACAACTTAACACACTCTAGTTGACACAATCCGGGACCTTATGTTCAAGTCCGTGGGTTAAAACCCAAAGAAAGGATCAAATGATTAGATTCGGTAGAAACATCTGAGTTGATTTGGGATTGCAACGCAGCGGGAGCAACTGGACACATAACACTAAAGGTCGAACCCACCCACGTTTCTAATCATTTTGAAGTAACAGACGAGGAGTAAAACCTTTAAACTCAAATCGAGGTAAGATTGCTCCGAGATTAGAGGGTAACCAGATAAGGAGTAAAAAGAATCCTAAGATGGTTTTCACAACTCATTTTTAGGTTAAAAATATTTTCACAAACACTAGACTCAACATCGACCAGTAGAAGGGTTTCCTACAGGCAGTACTGCTCTGATACCAACTTGTGGGCCCCGACCCGACTGCTATACATGATACTGTGTCTCCGGTTATCCGATACCACCAGACACACTATCAAAGCATAATAGAGAGATCAAGACTTGTGGAACAACTGGCACATCACAGACTCTACGACACAAATCATTATAGTTCAACTCTTATAATAGAGAAAGATAGCAAATGACAACCAGAGGTCACAGACCCAACATTACAACATGCGGAAGCGAATTAGGTTGTTCTAAACAACAAGATCCAAATATGGCCTAAGAGGCCTACAGATAAACATCACAGCGCCAGCTGTTCCAGGATGTCCCAAGCTGCCACCTGGGAACCCCAGACTACTCGTCGACGTCCACAAAGAACCCACCTTCGAGGTCGGTGAAGTCCTCCTCTGAAACAAAACAAACGACGTTGAGTTCGACGAACTCGCAAGATTATATATAGAGCATTAGCTCGATGAGGCTCTCAAAGTTTATGGTTGTTTTGCATAAAGCTGATTTTATTTATGAAAACATAACTCAAAGGCATCGACTAATCGAATATTTTCAAAAGAGGTAAGGAGTAACTCTTTCTTTCATCAGTAAAGAACTCGTACATAGGCGGCGAGAGTGAGACAAAACACCACCATACCAAAGTGGCCTCTCATCCCCACCTTTAAGCATCTTATTACCTGTCACCACAAATTCTCCACCATCATCTGAACACTTCAACAACCTTTTTCCGACATGAAGTATCCATCGGACGGCTAAGCATTTAACTAAGCATGGCTAAGCATCAACATTGCATAGTTAAGGATTTCAGGCCAACAGTACAATCCTATGGATAATAGGAGGGGAAACAGGTAATTGGTATCGAAATCTTAATGCAACTATAGGATACTCTAATCCAAGCAAATTGACATTTGGAACCGCATGCAATATTATAGTGGAGAAAATATTTCCGGAAAATAGGATAAGACATGCTCAGAGGGGGGATTACGCTTGCCTTGGTCAACGTGCTGGTAGTACGGATCCTCGGGGTATTGTGGGGTAACCCCGGCTGCTTGATCTATCGAAGTACAAAACATCGAAAGAAAACAATTCAATCACCACACATATGCTTAACAAATGCAATGCACAAACATGGGATGATATGACATTTTGAATGCATTAATCTTAATGTAGCAAGGTCTACCAATTTACATGAGGTACAGAAATAATTATTTAACAAGAGAGGAAATAGCTACACATTGTTTTTAATGTTTTCCTGCGCTTAATTTGAGGTAAACATGCATGAAATTTAGTTTGGAGGTTAAATCCCATTTTTCTGGACATATTGGTATAACCAACACAATTTTCTGAAACCCCGAGAAAAAGTTGTTACAATTATAAACTCCCTCTTTTAAAATCTGTCCCTTTGATGAAATATGTTAAACAACAAGTGAAACTAATTGTTTAGATTTGGAAAATATGAAATATGAAATTTATTAGGTACTGAAACAAATCGGATTATCCGAATTTATTTGACTCGGAAATTCCGATCGAGGAAGCAGACTGAAAAATTGGCTAAGGAAACAGAACATCTCGTACTGAAGAATTTCGGAATATCCGATTCCCAGACCAACTTGTGGTGCCCCGACCCGACTGCTATACAGTGATACTGTGTCTCCGGTTATCCGACACCACCAGACACACTATCAAAGCATAATAGAGAGATCAAGACTTGTGGAACAACTGGCACCTCACAGCTCTCGACACAAAATCATTATAGTTCAACTCTTATAATAGAGAAAGATAGCAAATGACAACCAGAGGTCACTGACCCAACATTACAACATGCGGAAGCGAATTAGGTTGTTCTAAACAACAAGATCCAACATATGGCCTAAGAGGCCTACAGATAAACATCACAGCGCCAGCTGTTCCAGGTTGTCCCAAGCTGCCACCTGGGAACCCCAGACTACTCGTCGACGTCCACAAAGAACCACCTTCGATGTCGGTGAAGTCCTCCTCTGAAACAAAACAAACGACGTTGAGTTCGACGAACTCGCAAGATTATATATAGAGCATTAGCTTGATGAGGCTCTCAAAGTTGTATGGCTGTTTTGCATAAAGCTGATTTTATTTATGAAAACATAACTCAAAGGCATCGACTAATCAGAATATTTTCAAAAGAGGTAAGGAGTAACTCTTTCTTTCATCACCTTACTCATCATCAACCATCATCAACCACTGTACCTGTTCATCAAAGGCACCTCCCCGAATCACCCTCGAGGAAGCTCACCTTGCAATCTTGAGTGGTACCTCTAGTACCCAGTTTTAATCATTCCGTTAAAGTTATTCTATGATCTTATCGTCCTTTCCCAAGTTGTCCGTAACCGTGGACACGGCTTTTCGAAAAGATTTAACCCTGCAGGGGTGCACTGTGTTTACCTTCGGTACCGCCGGCTCATTGCCTACACGTAGCTCTCTTCCGGGGAAAGCCGGCTGAGTGGGAACGGTTACGACCTTTACCTTGTTAAAGACTAACCCAGGATCATCAGTGAGGACGGAGCAGCGATCCAACACCCTGCCCCGTGGCCACTCATTTTCCTAAACACCACCATCCTCATCCCAGTTCATACCACCATCATCACGCACGCGCAAATGGAAGCTCAAACTAGAGGTCCCTGGCTAGTCCCGCTCAAGTTAGTTGGTCGACGAGGGCTCCATATACCCCACCGAATGGAAGCGCGCTCATTCTTGGTTCAAGAGGTAAAGAACTCGTACCTAGGCGGCGAGAGTGAGACAAAACACCACCATACCAAAGTGGCCTCTCATCCCCACCTTTAAGCATCTTATTACCTGTCACCACAAATTCTCCACCATCATCTGAACACTTCAACAACCTTTTTCCGACATGAAGTATCCATCGGACGGCTAAGCATTTAACTAAGCATGGCTAAGCATCAACATTGCATAGTTAAGGATTTCAGGCCAACAGTACAATCCTATGGATAATAGGAGGGGAAACAGGTAATTGGCATCGGAATCTTAATGCAACTATAGGATACTCTAATCCAAGCAAATTGACATTTGGAACCGCATGCAATATTATAGGAGAAAATATTTGCGGAAAATAGGATAAGACATGCTCAGAGGGGGGGATTACGCTTGCCTTGGTCAACGTGCTGGTAGTACGGATCCTCGGGGTATTGTGGGGTAACCCGGCTGCTTGATCTATCGAAGTACAAAACATCGGAAGAAAACAATTCAATCACCACACATGCTTAACAAATGCAATGCGCAAACATGGGATGATATGACATTTTGAATGCATTGATCTTAATGTAGCAAGGTCTACCAATTTACATGAGGTACGGAAATAATTATTTAACAAGAGAGGAAATAGCTACACATTGTTTTTAATGTTTTCCTGCGCTTAATTTGAGGTAAACATGCATGAAATTTAGTTTGGAGGTTAAATCCCATTTTTCTGGACATATTGGTATAACCAACACAATTTTCTGAAACCCCGAGAAAAAGTTGTTACAATTATAAACTCCCTCTTTTAAAATCTGTCCCTTTGATGAAATATGTTAAACAACAAGTGAAACTAATTGTTTAGATTTGGAAAAGATGAAATGTGAAATTTATTAGGTACTGAAACAAATCGGATTATCTGAATTTATTGACTCGGAAATTCCGATCGAGGAAGCAGACTGAAAAATTGGCTAAGGAAAACAGAACATCTCGTACTGAAGAATTTCGGAAGATCCAATTCCTACTCCAGCCGGATTATCCGATCATCGCAGAGGATCGAAATCCTGCTAAGGACCTAAGGTCCAGACGTACTGGAACTAATCGGAAGATCCGATTGTTACCAAACCGGATTATCCGAGCGCAACAGGATGCACGGCGACGTGGGGTGCTCCGGCGACACAGGGCGAGGGAGAGCGAGTGGAGGCAGTGGGGAGGTCGCAAGCTCACCCTGGACACGTCAGAGAAGACGGCGACGTCGGAGGAAGCGAGTTTGAGTGCTTCCACGGTTTTGAAATTTGTTGAAGCAAAATTGGACTTTTGTTTGAAGTGGTGCCAAACCTCCACAATTCCCTAGCAACAACCACAATTCCCTATCACAATTCCCTAGCAAGAACAACATGATGCTTGATGCCATGATGCAATGAACACAAAAGTGGAAAATTTACACCGGTTTTAGGTTCTTAAACTTCGGGCTGTTACACTCCTAAGGAAGATCCTGTCTTCGATTTAAAACCTTTACCTGATAATCTTAAGTATGTTTATCTTGATGAAAGGAAAGTATATCCTGTTATTATTAGTTCTAAACTTTCAGGTAATGAAGAAGCAAGGCTATTAGAAGTACTAAAGAAACATCGAGGAGCTATGGGATACACTTTGGATGATTTAAAGGGGATTTCTCCTACTATATGTCAACATGCCATCAACATTGAACCCGATGCAAAACCTGTTGTTGAGCATCAGCGTCGCTTGATCCCTAAATGAAAGAAGTGGTAAGAAATGAGGTATTAAAACTTCTTGATGCTGGTATAATTTATCCTATTGCTGATAGTAGATGGGTAAGTCCTGTGCATTGTGTCCCTAAGAAAGGAGGAGTTACTGTTGTACCAAATGAAAATGATGAACTTATTCCTCAAAGAGTAGTAGTTGGATATAGGATGTGCATTGATTTTAGAAAGGTCAATAAAGTAACTAAGAAAGATCATTATCCTTTGCCTTTTATTGATCAAATGTTAGAAAGGTTGTCTAAGAAAACTCATTTTTGTTTCCTTGATGGTTATTCTGGATTCTCACAAATTGCTGTTAAAGCACAAGATCAAGAGAAAACTACTTTTACTTGTCCTTATGGAACTTATGCTTATAGACGTATGCCTTTTGGTTTGTGTAATGCTCCTGCTACGTTCCAAAGATGCATGTCTGCTATTTTTCATGGTTTTTGTGAAGAAATTGTGGAAGTATTCATGGACGATTTTTCCGTCTACGGAACTTCCTTTGATAATTGCTTGCACAATCTTGATAAAGTTTTGCAGAGATGTGAGGAGACTAATCTTGTTCTTAATTGGGAGAAATGTCATTTCATGGTTAATGAAGGAATTGTCCTAGGGCACAAAATTTCTGAAAGAGGTATTGAAGTGGACAGAGCTAAAGTTGAAGCAATCGAGAAAATGCCCTGTCCAAGGGATGTGAAAGGTATCCGTAGTATTCTTGGTCATGCCGGTTTTTATAGGAGGTTTATTAAAGATTTCTCTAAAATTTCAAAACCCCTCACTAATCTTCTTCAAAAAGATGTACCTTTTGTTTTTGATGATGATTGCAAGGAAGCTTTTGAAACTCTAAAAAAGGCTTTAATCACAGCTCCTGTTGTTCAACCTCCTGATTGGACTTTACCTTTTGAAATAATGTGTGATGCTAGTGATTTTGCTGTAGGAGCTGTTCTTGGACAGCGGGTAGACAAGAAGTTAAATGTTATTCATTATGCTAGTAAAACACTTGATGCCGCTCAAAAGAATTATGCTACTACTGAAAAGGAATTTTTAGCAGTTGTTTTTGCTTGTGATAAATTTAGACCTTATATTGTTGATTCAAAAGTTACTATTCACACTGATCATGCTGCTATTAGATACCTTATGGAAAAGAAAGATGCTAAGCCTAGGCTCATAAGATGGGTACTTTACTGCAAGAATTTGATTTACATATTGTAGATAGGAAAGGTGCTGAAAATCCTGTTGCTGATAATTTGTCTAGATTAGAAAACATTTCAGATGATCCTATACCTGTTAATGATAGTTTTCCAAATGAACAATTGGCTGCGATAAAGGTAAGCTCACGCGAAAGTCCTTGGTATGCTGATTATGCTAATTTTATTGTTGCCAAGTATTTGCCTCCGACCTTTACAGCTCAGCAAAGAAGAAAGTTCTTTTATGATTTGAGGCATTATTTTTGGGATGACCCACATTTGTATAAAGAAGGAGTAGATGGCATTATGCGAAGATGTGTTCCTGAGTATGAACAGAAAGAATATTGAGCAAATGCCATGGAAGTGCTTATGGAGGACATCACGCTGGAGATAGAACTGCGCAAAAGGTTCTACAATCAGGTTTTTATTGGCCTACCCTTTTTAGAGATGCTAGAAAATTTGTTTTATCATGTGATGAATGTCAAAGAGTAGGTAACATTAGTAGACGTAATGAAATGCCTATGAATTATTCTCTTGTTATTGAACCTTTCGACTGTTGGGGATTTGACTTTATGGGTCCTTTTCCTCCTCAAATGGTTATACTCATATACTTGTTGCTGTTGATTATGTTACTAAATGGGTAGAAGCTATACCAACTTCTAGTGCTGATGGTGAGACATCATTAAAAATGCTTAAAGATATTATCTTCCCTAGGTTTGGTGTGCCTAGATATCTCATGACTGATGGTGGTTCTCATTTTATTCATGGTGCTTTTAGAAAAACTCTAGCTAAGTATGATGTTAATCATAGAATTGCTTCACCATATCATCCCAAACAAGTGGTCAAGTAGAATTGTCAAATAGAGAGATTAAGTCTATTTTGCAAAAGACTGTTAATAAATCTAGAAAAAATTGGTCTAAAAAGCTTAACGATGCTTTGTGGGCTTATAGAACTGCTTATAAAAATCCTATGGGAATGTCTCCTTACAAAATGGTTTATGGAAAAGCTTGTCATTTGCCTTAGAATTAGAACATAAAGCCTATTGGGCGGTGAAAGAACTTAATAGAGACTTTAAACTTGCCGGTAAAAAGAGATTGCTTAATTTGAATTCTTTAGATGAATGGAGAAATGCAGCTTATGAAAATGCTAGGCTCTTTAAAGAGAAAGTTAAGCAATGGCATGATAGAAGAATTCTTAAGAGAGAATTTAACGTAGGTGAAAAAGTTTTATTGTATAGGTCTCGTCTCAGATTTTTTGCAGGAAAATTACTTTCAAAATGGGAAGGACCTTATATCATGAGGAGGTCTATCGCTCAGGTGCGATTAAAATCAATTCACTAGATGGGGACAGACCACAAGTGGTTAATGGTCAAAGACTCAAGCATTACATTTCTGGAGATTCTTATAATGAAGATGTTGATTTATCAAAGTGGTAACTCCAGAGGATTTTATAAAAAGTCAAATTCAGACAACTGCAAAGCTGATTTGGAATAGGTAACAGTTTCGGTAAGAAAAAGTTCGCGATTTACTTTCAACTAAATATTTGTTGTTTTTACATAATATGGAAAATTATGAGTCGGAAAAGGGTAGGAAACGGTGCCCGAGGGCACCACACCACCCCTGGGCGCGGGCCCACCCTGGCCGCGCCGTGGGTGCGTGTGGGCACCTCGGAGCCCGTCTCCGACCCCGTTTCGTCCTGTACCTTCCTTTTGTCGTAAAACTTTTTGCTATATAATCACCCGGATCTCCGAGGTCCGTATATCGTGTTTTCGTCGAGTTTTGTTTCGAGCTGTTTTCTGCCAGGAACTATTTCGGATTTAGAGCGCCATGGTCTTCTCCAACGACAACGAGAGCAAGGAGGCGTGGAGGACATCATGGACCAGAGGATCGAGGAGGAGGTCAAGAGCGAAACCGATGATGAAGTAGAGGAAGACTCAACTCCACGTCCTCGCGCTACTATTGCAAGCATCGGGGTGACTGCCAACCCTTTCAATCCTGTGAAGAACCTGAACATGGGTGGTGAGGCATCGCGTCATGCCTTTGCACCCAAGACACTCGCCTCAAACTCCAGTAACCCTTTCCATACCCTCATCCATAAGTATCAATTTGAGAGAGTTCCGGAGATGGAGTTGCCTACTTGTTGGGATATAGATCGATCTAACAATGCAGGAAAAGAAAGCCCTAAGTCCAGTGAGAAGTGGGGAAACAATTCCAAGAGCTGGGATTCACCTTCTGACCAGTTCATGAACCGCATCGAACACAATCGGAGATGATCCGCATCCTCACATACAAGATAGATGAATTGAAGGATTTGGTCGAGAAGCTCATTAGGGAGTCGCCACCAAGAGATCAAGCCTAAATCGTCAAGGGGTAATGGCACTCCCTTGGCTTGTTCCAAGCTTGGGGGAGTGCCCAGTATCATCTTTATCCTTTCGTTTTTATAATTTCGTGGTCATATCATGAGTAGAGAAGTTATCTTATAAGATGGTTTGCGATGTGGAGTGTCAATCCTTTAGTTATCCATGTATCCGTTGGTTTGAGTGTGTCTTTGTTCAGAATATTAATGAGAAGTTCCACCTTTACTTTCGGTACATTTTATTTTAGCCTGCAATCTTCTTTATGTGCTGATCTTGCCATTAGTATTGACGCCACTTTTGGGTACATTAAGTAAATTATATTAGTTGTGGCAAACTTAGTATTGGTCATTAGCAACAATACCATGAAAACTTAAGTAGAAGGAGGGAATTACATGCAAAAATATTATCCCTTTATCTTTCTTTCTTGCTAGCCAATAAGATTAGTATTCTTTGAGTTAAAACATTTGTGCTTACAGGGAAGATAGCATGGTTGCTTCTATTACATATATTTGTGTGTATCCCCCAACTTTTATGCTTGCACATGACCTTGCTAGCCTTAACCACCGTACTGAGAGGGAATGCTTCTCGTGCATCCAAATCCTTGAGCCAAACCCATGCCATTTGTGTCCACCATAACTACCTATATGTGGTATTTCTTTGCCACTCCAAGTAAATTTTTCATGTGCTACCTTTAAATTATTCAAAATGTTATTATTCCCTTTTGTGTCAATGTTTACTAGCTCATGAGGAAGTAGTGTGGTTATCCTTTATTCTACTTGTCAAACAGACTTTACACCTGGACTAGTGGCATATACATCCGCTTATCCAATAACTTGCAAAAAGAGCTGGCAACGGGATGCCCAGTCCCAATTAATTACAACTTTAACGCTTAATTCTCTTCACACTTTTGCCCTGAATTATCAGTAAGCATTGACAAACAGTGAAATATCTGCGTGTGTAAACCAAAGAGAAAGAGGGATGATCTGCCTTGCTGGTAGAAATAACGTCCTTCATGGGAGCCGCTCTTAAAAGTCTGTTTGACAGGGAGAATACTGTTTTCACCCGCTACCATTCGTTGACAATTAACAAACACCTCTCAAAACTTAATTTTTGCTCTCTATATGATTTCAAAAACTTAAAAGCTCTAGCACATGACTTAATCCCTGCTTCCCTCTGCGAAGGGCCTTTCTTTTACTTTTCATGTTGAGTCAGTACACCTATTTCCTTCTTCCTTGAGCAAGCATTTGAGTTGTTGTGATTCAACCATATATATCATTAATATTGTCAATCATGTCTTTTATCCTTCTTGTCTTAGCACAAAGACTTTTGCCTCTAAGAATATAGCTTTGCAAGTTATCAATGACTGTAAAGAAGGTGTGATAATTGAGTGTGGAAGTTCTGCAATATAAGCTCTAATATAAAGACTCCTTTCGAAAGATAAGTATTGATTGCTTATTGTTCTATGACCAAGAATGAAGTGTGCCATTACTAATCTATAATTTCCTTCGTGTATTTTTATTGTGGTTGTTTCACTACTCATGTTCAAGTTAGGTTATATGAAGAGTAGTTGCTGTTTAAAATGAGTGTGTTGTTTAGTAATTACTGATGCTTCTTGTCCGTATTCTTTATTATCGACGCTTCACTCCATAAACTTTTGTTCTAGTTTACTGAGCTCAGCTTTCGCTTGGGGACAAGCGAGGTCTAAGCTTGGGGGGTTGATACGTCCATTTTGCATCACTATTTTATAGCATAATTTACTGTTATTCAATGATATATTTCATATTAAGAGGAGTTACTTATGTTATTTTGTCTTATTTTGCATGTTTGATGATCATTGGATAATTAACTGCCGGAGTCAGATTTCAGCTGGAAAAAGCACGTCAAGGCACTATATTTCTGGAGCACTAAAAATATTTCCGAGAAGACAGATGTTCCTATTTTATCAGAAGATGGACTAAGCCAAAAGGGGAGGCTGAGATGGGCCAGGAGGGGCCCACACCACCCCTGGGCGCGGGGCCCACCTTGGCCGCGCCCTAGCCAGGTGTGGTGCCCCTGGCCCACCTCAGGCGCTCCCCCTTCGCGTACTTCATCCCCCAGAAACCCTAAGACACGGGGAGTCCGAGAGAAAATATTCCGCCGCCTCCACGAGGCGGAAACAACAGAGAGAGAAAAAGCTCTCCGGCAGGGAGAAATCTGCCGGGGAAATTCCTTCCCGGAGGGGGAGATCATCGCCATCCTCATCGTCATCGCGCTGGACTTCATCGGGATCATCATCATCATCTCCACCGCCATCACCACCATCACCGCTGCACCATCTCGTTCCGCTGTAACATCTAGGGCTATACTTTGTTTAGTTCATAGGGGAAACTCTCCCGGTGTTAATTACTCCTTGTGGTTGATGCTATTGAGTTTTATCGGTGAATTAAAGTATATGTTCAGATCGTTATCCATCATTATATCACCTCTGATCATGATCCATATGATGTCTCGTGAGTAGTTCGATTAGTTCTTGAGGACATGGGAGAAGTCACGCTGTTAGTAGTGGAATTATGTTGAGTAATATTTAATGGTTTGATATTTAAGTTGTGGTGCTATTCTTCTAGTGGTGTCGTGTGAACGTCGACTACATGACACTTCACCTTTATGGGCCTAGAGGAATGCATTGTGTATTTGGTTGCTAATTGTGGGGTTGCCGGAGTGACAGAAACCTAAACCCCCGTTAGTATACCGGTGCACAAGGGAGCGTAGGATCTCAGAGTTTAAGGCTGTGGTTAGATTTATCTTAATTACTTTCTTGTAACTGCGGATGCTTGCAAGAGGTATAATCACAAGTATGTATTAGTCCAAGTAAGGGCGGTGCATTAGCATAGGTTCACCCACACAACACTTATCAAAACAATGAAGATTAATCAACTATGTGAAGCGAAAGCACTTGACTAGAATCCCGTGTGTCCTCAAGAACATTTTGTCATCATAAGTAAACCAACCGGCTTGTCCTTTGCTCTAAAAAGGATTGGGCCACTCGCTGCAATTATTATTACTGTCTTTTACTTACTCGCATTTTATTTACCTGCTATATCAAAAACCCCTAAAAACTTGTCTGCTAGCATTTACAGTGAAACCTTTACCGAAACTCCTTGTCAGCACCTTCTGCTCCTCGTTGGGTTCGACACTCTTATTTATCGAAAGTACTACGATACCCCCTATACTTGTGGGTCATCTAGCGACGCAGCGGCGGAGGAGCTTCACTCCTCATCGGAGTCGGTGAGAGGTCGACGACGGGCAGGCGGCGTGCTGATGACCAGTGCCTGCTCCAGGAGCCCCTGGATTGACCACCGCGGCGAGCTTGGCGGCGGCGGCTTCTCTCCTCCTCGTACTTGGAGCGCATCATCGTCGCCGCCAGCTGCCGCTCCATCTGGCTCGTCGGAGACGAAGTCCTCCGGCCGGGAGCGTGACCCGAAATGCTCGGGGTCGTAGTCCTCCGGCGGGGAGCACCTGGGGCCGCGGAGGAGCTGCTGGCGCCCGCGGAGGAGGAGCTGCCCTCGCCGTGGCGGAAGGCGCAGCTGCTGGCGGCGGCGGATCTCAATCTCGCGCTCGCGCGGAGCCGGGCGAACTCCGGCAACTTGCGGACGTTCCACCCGGCCGGAATCGGCTCCCGAGCTTGTACTGCGGGAGCCGCGCTTCCGGGCGCGTCGCTGCGGGCGACCTGCGCCGCTTTTCGGAGGAGAAGTCTCCGCCGAACTCGGAGTTGTCGCCGGGAGGGGCGGAGTAGTAGCCTCCCTCTTCGGCGCCCATGGCGGCTCGGGGAGCCGGATCTGCGGGAGGGGCGGGTGGATTGCTCGTCGGAGACGGCGAGGGGCGGGTGGATTTATCGATGCGTGCGAGGAGGAGTGGGGATTCGACCCGCATCAGCGGTCGCAATCGGCTAAATACGGGCTCGCCGTTTTCGTTTCTCGGGCCCCCGCAAAACGTTATGCGGGCTAGGCTAAATTGCAGGCTCTGGTCTGCCCAAAACGAGCACCAAAACCCGTAAACTCGCCGGAATTTTGGGGTATGCCCTTTTGCGGGTTCTGGCTAGAGATGCTCTAATTAAGAGGAACAGATGGCTCGAGATTTAAACCTCTCTCCCCAGAAAATCACCTAAAATTTTGATTAAAAAAGAAAAACGAAAATTACTTTTCCTCTCTTCTTCTTTCCCTCCACCATTACACTCCCCCTCCCTTGGGTTTTGTGTGGCCTCTCTCCCTCCACACCCAAAACCAGAGGGAGAGCAGAGGACTCCCGAGAACTCCATGGCCACCATGGACGTCCTCTCCGCGAAGCTCCTCGCTCTCCCTCCACCCCCGCGCTCCTTTTTCCCCTCCCCCTCTCTCCCTCCGCCCGCCACCGCCGCCCTCCCCAATCCACTGCCGCCTCCACCTCTCCATCCTCCTCCGCGGACCACCACTTCCGAGGGGGACGCGAACCAGGACCTTTCCGCCCTCCTTCCGGTGACTCATCCACCCGCCGCTTCCGCTCTGGGTCGAGGAAGAAGCGGTCGAACAGCGGCGCGTCGAGCATCCCGTCCGGGGTGCGGCTGGGAGACATCTCCAAGTCGTACAAAGGGGGGTGACCGTCCTCAAGGACGTGACCTGGGAGGTGCAGCGCGGGGAGAAGGTGGGCCTCGTCGGCATGTGAACGGGGCGGCCAAGACCACGCAGCTCCGCATCATCGCCGGCCCTCGAGGACCCCGACGGCGGAAACGTCGTCAAGGCCAAGGAGAACATGAAGATCGCCTTCCTCAGCCAGGATTCGAGGTCCAAGGCATCCCGGACCGTCAGGGAGGAGTTTCTCAGTGCCTTCCAGGAAGAGATGGGCGTCAAGGACCGCCGACCAGGTGCAGGCTGCGCTCGAGCGCGCCACCGAGGGACATGGACCTCATGGGTAGGCTTCTCGACGAGCTCGACCTGCTGCAGCGCCAGTCGCAGGAGTCGACCTGGCATGGTCGAGGTCAAGATTCAGAAGCTGATGCCCGAGCTCGGCTTCGTCCGGAGGACGCGACCGCCTGGTAGCATCCTTTCAGCGGCGGCTGGAAGATGAGGATGTCGCTGGGCAAGAGACTTCTTCAGGTATAGATTAAATGATTGAGGAGTTTAATGTAGGAAAATGATGGTTACAATGGTAAAAAAGTAAAGCTTCTTATGTGAACTACTCCTGAATTAATGATTGAGGAGTACTAAATGATTGAGGAGTACAGAACATCGAATGGCCTTGTCAATGAATTTAGATAGATTGTCTGACTTCGACTGGTTTTAGTTTTATCTTGTCACGACCCAAATGACCCATAGGGCATGACATATCTAC